>JANAVB010033017.1:26945858-26970782 GCA_029216955.1 Iris pallida
CCTTTGTTAGGAGTCCCTAATATTTTTTATAAAACAACCCGAATATTTACACATCTATTTTACCTATAAAAAAATTTGTGACTGCATAATCCATCACCATTAAGTATTCTTTCCGTAACAAATAGTACTACTAACTTTTCACTCAATCCAACATAATTAGCCACTAATGACTGAATATTCATTCCGTCACCGACTTTCATCACTATAAATAAAATTTCTTGTAGTGGTGGGATGTGTTAGAAAAAAGTTTTAAAATGGAGGAACAGAATGCTTTGAGTCGTGATGGAAAGTTCACTTTCCTAAAGGCAATATTTTTCCCACTACACTGATTATAGGGAAAGGAAATTAGCCTCCAGGATAAAACAAAGCAAGAATTCTTTTGAAGATTAAGAGATTTTTTGAGATGTCCCTCAATGTTTTAAAACTCTATCTTATATAGAGATTGGAGGTGTCTTTTGGCCAACAGTCATAATTGTTTAATTATGCCTAATCCAAAAGAAACCCTTGCCAATAAATAATGTGTCCTTTCATTTTAATTTCAAAAATTAAAATAAAATTATTCTGAATGAACAAGGCCCCAAAGTGCCAAGTGCCAAGTGCCTATCAAGACTTTTAAATAATTAGGCAAAGGCCTAGTAGCCAAAGCCCATGAATAGGCCCACTCCTTGGTTAACCCATAAGTAGTCTTGTTATTGGACATCTATATTTAAAGGCATTAGCAATTTTTTTTTCTCCAATGTGGGACTATATTTTGCATACAAACTACATAACAATCCCCACTAGGTTGTATGCAAAAATATCTGCCTGACAAGTATTATGAATACATGTAGGTATCTTTGATTTGAACCTTCAATTAGTGTATATAACTTAAAGTTCTAGCAAAGTCATAGGTGTCCGCAGATTGAACCTTGACTTCTTGTGCTATAACCGAAGAAATAACACACATAATACTCATCTAGAATCTTCAAAAGATTTCAACAACTGCTTAGCACTATTATATATGGCCATGTGCTAATCCTGGATTATCATGAACATTTGTATAAGAACCACGACTACAATTCTTTTACTGAAGGACACCACTTCTATGTTCATTTAGGTGAAGTTTCACTCTAGTCCTAGTTGCTTAAGACTCTTGTAAACTCCATTAAGAGTGTAAACTCATCCTCCATTTATTGCACAACTATTCGCACTAGTACTTTTAATTAGTATAGGAATTACTAGTGCTTACAAGCACATAACAACAACTTGTTTTTACCCTTTGAACTGAAATTAGTGTTCTACTAATTTCGAAGTTGGGTTCCCATTGCCAGTGCTTACTTTTAACAATTTGAGTCCCATACCAAAAGTCGTGCTTTTTACCAAGTCTCTTGGTAATGCTTTAGTGAGAGGATCTGCTAGATTATTACTAGACTTAACATATATTATGGTGATCACCCCATTCGTTATTAACTATCTCACATATGAATGTCTCATACTGATATGTCTAGATTTTCCATTATATACTTCGCTATATGCTCTAGACATAGTTGCTTCACTATCGCAGTACATTGAAACAGCTGGCATTGGTTGTGGCCACAACTCTATATCCATTAATAAATCTCTTAACCATTCTGCTTCTTTGCCTGCAGCGGCTAGGGCTATAAATTCAGATTCCATTGTTGAATGTGCAATGCAAGTTTGTTTCTTGGATGCCCAACTTATCGCCCCACCGCTTAAAACGAAAATCCATCCCGAAGTGGATTTATTCTCATTATTAATTGACATCCAACTAGCATCGCAATAGCCTTCTAGCACAGCCGGATAATCATTATAAACAAGACTTAATTCTCTTGTTCGTTTAAGATATCCAAAAATTCTTGCGATTGCTTTCCAATGTTCTGTTAGGTTTACTAGTATATCTTGACATCATGCAAACGAAAACGCTATGTCCGCCTTGTGCAATGCGTAATGTACATAAGACTTCCAATGGCACTTGCATACTCTAATTGAGCAACAATTCTACCATTATTTTCTTGAAATTTAATGCTAGAGTCAAAAGGAGTATTTGCTTCTTTAATATTGAGATACTTGAATTTATCAAGTAGCTTGTCAATATAATGACTTTGATTTAAGCCATATCCTCTTTCATGTCTCTTAACTTTTATTCCCAAAATAGTATCAACTTCCTCTAAATCTTTCATTTGAAAAACTGAAGTTAGATACATTTTGGTATCAATGATACCTTTTATGTTGGTGCTAAAAATTAGCATATCATCTACATAGAGACATAGGACAACTGTATACTCCTTTGTTATCTTGCAATAAATGTACTTATCAGCATTATTATGCCTAAAACCATTCGATAAAATTATTGTATCGAATTTCTTGTGCCACTGTTTTGGAGCCTGTTTTAATCCATATAAGGATTTAACTAATTTGCACACTTTATTTTCATTTCCAGGAAGCACAAATCCCTCTGGTTGCTCCATATAAACTTCTTCTGTTAATTCGCCATTTAAAAAGGCTGTCTTAACATCCATTTGATGAACATGTAATTTATAAATTGATGCAAGAGCAAAGAGAACTCTAATGGATGTTATTCTTGCCACAGGTGCATATGTATCAAAATAATCTATGCCTTCTCTTTGTGTAAAATCTTTAGCTACTAATCTTGCCTTAAAGGTTTGTATAGTGCCATCCGTTCTATACTTTTTTCTAAACACCCATTTGCATCCAATAGTCTTTGAACCAGATGGTAAATCAACTAGGACCCAAGTTCCATTCGACATGATGGAATCCATTTCATCATTAACAGCTTCTCTCCAAAAAGCTGCATCTCTTGAAGCCATTGCTTCTTTAAAAGTTTTAGGGTCACTATCTATATTAAGAACCATAGGTGTTTTATTTAGTATTTTGGTTCTGTCTCATTCCACGAGAAAGGCAATGGATTCTGGTGAGATAAAATATGAACTCAAGAATTTCTCTTTTCTCATTCTTGTACTTCTTCTTAGTTCATTGGATGTAATCATTCTTTTCTCACAGACCCCCACATTACTTGAGGGTGTTCTTTGATTTTGTTGTTCTTCCTCATTTTCATGCAAAGTAGAATGCACAAATTTATTTTCAAAGAACTCAACATGTATGGATTCAACAATACTATTTGACTCTAAATCTAACAGTCTATATGCTTTAGAGTGTTGTGCATAACCTACGAAAACACTTCTAATGCCTCTGGGTCCTAATTTGGATTTATGTGGATCAGGAATTTTATAAAATGCTATGCACCCCCACACTTTGAAATAATTTAAGTTGGGTTTCCTTCCATTATTCCAAAGTTCATATGGTGATGCATGAAACTTCTTGAAGTGAACTTTATTATAAATATGACAAGCGGTTAATAAAGCTTCTCCCCAAAGATTGAAAGGTAACTTAGCATTTGTAAGCATTGCATTAATCATTTCAACCAAGGATCTATTTTTTCTTTCTGCAAGGCCATTTTGTTGTGGAGTATATGGGTTGTTTTCTGATGAATTATTCTATTTTCTTTACAAAATAAATTAAAAGAATCTGTAAAATATTCTCCCCCTCTATCACTACGTAAAATTTTGATCTTTTTCTCCTTTTGATTTTCCACAACAGATTTATATTCTTTAAATTTCTCAAAGGCCTCATCCTTGGTTCTTATCAAATACACATATGTGTATCTTGAATGATCATCAATAAAAGTTATAAAATACCTTTTACCATTCCTAGTCAAGTGACCATTTAACTCACAAATATCAGAAGGAATAAGTTCCAAAAGTTCGGATCTTCTTCCAACCTTTGAAAAAGATTTCTTTTTCATTTTAGCTTCAACACAAACTTCCCATTTCTTATGATCATTTTTATAAGAGATGTAACCATGTTTAGACATGTAATGTAATGTGCCATAATTCAAATGCGCTAATCTAGCATGCCATAAAGAAGATGTGCACTCAACGATATAAACAACAACATTATTAATTTCATTAATAGATAGTTTAAATATACCATCACATGAGTATCCTTTTCCTACGGATACTCCATTCTTAGATACTATTACATTGTCAGATTCAAAAACAATCTTAAAGCCTTTCTTACATAAGAGAGATGCAAAAATTAAATTCTTCCTAAGTTCTGGAATATGGAAGGCATTGACAAGAGTGAGTTTCTGTCCAGAAGTGAAGTTCAGTTCAACACTTCCTTTTCCCAAAACCTTGGCAGCAACATGATTACCCATAAGCACTTCCTCGAATTCCTTTAGTTCATTGTATGACTTGAACATCGCTTTGTTGTTGCAAACATGTATGGTTGCACCCGAATCAAGCCACCAATCTTTAGACATAACAGCAGAGGCCATGTTAAGCTCTATGATCATGTCTATCTCCATTTCTGTAATCATTGCAATAAGTTCTTTGGTTTCTGCCTCAACCATATTTGCTTTGTTACCAGAACCAGAACCAGAACCAGAGGCACCATGAAACTTACTCACATTATTTTTGAATCTGTACTCTTTTATGTAATGTCCCTTTTTTCCACAATGAAAACATGGACGATCCTTGTTGAAATTAGATTTCTTGAACCCCTTCTTTTTTACTTTAAAATTATTTCTGGAGAAACCAGAGTTACCACCATTGCAGACATAGGGATTTTAGAAGCAACATAGTTTACTTTAGAATCTATGAGAGACTTATCCCTTGCACGATTTTCACATTCAATTTGTAGATGTGTAGCAAACTGCTCAATGGTAAAGGTTTCAGAAGAATGGAGTATCTTCCTCCTATAGTCATTCCACGTAGGTGGCAACTTTGAAAGAATTGCCCCCACTTGAATTGCATCAGGGATTCGAATTTGCAATTCACTTAATTGAGAAACTAGTATCTCCATATCACGAACTTGGTCCATGATTGGCATGTTGTCAGCGAATTTGAATTCAAAGTATTTCAATGCTAAAAACTGTCAGTACCTCTTTTGACATCTTTATACTTTGACTCCAGAGCTGTCTAAACTTCTTTTGGTGACTTGTATGTTCTGTACACATCGTACAGCCTGTTGGTGAGAGAATTCAGAATGTGTCTACGACACACCATCTCATCAGTCTCTCGTTTTGCCTTATCTGCTGCAAGTTTTGCTTTGACTGCATCACTATCTTCAGGCTTTGGTTCTGGAATTGGCCGCAGAGTTGGATCCAAGACATAGAACGGGTTCAGAGTTGTTAATAACCAAGACATACGATCTTGCTATCTTGGATAATTGGTGCCTTCAAAACGATCCAACTTGTTTGATTCTTTCTCTTGAAGCTGCACTTTCACGCCAGCATTCAATTCCGCCTCCATGAGTAAGAATATTGCCTTTAGATTGTTAAAATAAAGTTTTTAAATGGAGGAACAGAATGCTTTGAGTCGTGATGGAAAGTTCACTTTCCTAAAGGCAATATTCCCCCCACTACACTAATTATATAGCGAAAGGAAATTAGCCTCTAGGATAAAACAAAGCAAGAATTCTTTTGAAGATTAAGCAGAGATTTTTTGAGATGTCCCTCAATGTTTTAAAACTCTATCTTATATAGAGATTGGAGGTGTCTTTTGGCCAATAGTTATAATTGTTTAATTATGCCTAATCCAAAAGAAACGTCTCTTGACAATAAATAATGTGTCCTTTCATTTTAATTTCAAAAATTAAAATAAAATTATTTTGAATGAACAAGGCCCCAAAGTGCCCCAAGTGCCCAAGTGCCTATCGTAGACTTTTAAATAATTAGGCAAAGGCCTAGTAGCCTAAGCCCATGGATATGCCTACTCCTTGGTTAACCCATAAGTAGTCTTGTTATTGGACATCTATATTTAAAGGCATTAGCAATTTTCTTTTTCTCCAATGTGGGACTATATTTTGCATACAGACTACATAACAATCCCCTACTAGGTTGTATGCAAAAATATCTGCCTGACAAGTATTATGAATACATGTAGGTATCTTTCGATTTGAACCTTCAATTAGTGTATATAACTTAAAGTTCTAGCAAAGTCATAGGTGTCCGCAGATTGAACCTTGACTTCTTGTGCTATAACCGAAGAAATAACACACATAATACTCATCTAGAATCTTCATAAGATTTCAACAACTGCTTAGCACTATTATATATGGCCATGTGCTAATCCTGGATTATCATGAATATTTGTAGAAGTACCACGACTACAATTCTTTTACTGAAGCGACACCACTTCTATGTTCATTTAGGTGAAGTTTCACTCTAGTCCTAGTTGCTTAAGACTCTTGTAAACTCCATTAAGAGTGTAAACTCATCCTCCATTTATTCCACGCAACTATTCGCACTAGTACTTTTAATTAGCATAGGAATTACTAGTGCTTACAAGCACATAACAGCAACTTGTTTTTACCCTTTGAACTTGAAATTAGTGTTCTACTAATTTCGAAGTTGGGTTCCCATTGCCAGTGCTTACTTTTAACAATTTGAGTCCCATTCCAAAATTCGTGCTTTTTACCAAGTCTCTTGGTAATGCTTTAGTGAGAGGATCTGCTAGATTATTACTAGACTTAACATATATTATGGTGATCACCCCATTCGTTATTAACTCTCTCACATATGAATGTCTCATACTGATATGTCTAGATTTTCCATTATATACTTCTCTATATGCTCTAGACATAGTTGTTTCACTATCGCAGTATATTGAAACAGCTGGCATTGGTTGTGGCCACAACTCTATATCCATTAATAAATCTCTTAACCATTCTGCTTCTTTGCATGCAGCGGCTAGGGCTATAAATTCAGATTCTATTGTTGAATGTGCAATGCAAGTTTGTTTCTTGGATGCCCAACTTATCGCCCCACCGCTTAAAACGAATATCCATCCCGAAGTGGATTTATTCTCATTATTAATTGACATCCAACTAGCATCGCAATAGCCTTTTAGCACAGCCGGATAATCATTATAAACAAGACTTAATTCTCTTGTTCGTTTAAGATATCCAAAAATTCTTGCGATTGCTTTCCAATGTTCTATGCTAGGTTTACTAGTATATCTTGACATCATGCAAACGAAAAACGCTATGTCCGGCCTTGTGCAATGCGTAATGTACATAAGACTTCCAATGGCACTTGCATACTCTAATTGAGCAAAAATTCTACCATTATTTTCTTGAAATTTAATGCTAGAGTCAAAAGGAGTATTTGCTTCTTTAATATTGAGATACTTGAATTTATCAAGTAGCTTGTCAATATAATGACTTTGATTTAAGCCATATCCTCTTTCATGTCTCTTAACTTTTATTCCCAAAATGGTATCAACTTTCTCTAAATCTTTCATTTGAAAAACTGAAGTTAGATACATTTTGGTATCAATGATACCTTTTATGTTGGTGCTAAAAATTAGCATATCATCTACATAGATACATAGGACAACTGTATACTCCTTTGTTATCTTGCAATAAATGCACTTATCGGCATTATTATGCCTAAAACCATTCGATAAAATTGTTTTATCGAATTTCTTGTGCCACTGTTTTGGAGTCTGTTTTTATCCATATAAGTATTTAACTAATTTGCACACTTTATTTTCATTTCCAGGAAGCACAAAGCCCTCTGGTTGCTCCATATAAACTTCTTCTGTTAATTTGCCATTTAAAAAGGCTGTCTTAGCATCCATTTGATGAACATGTAATTTATAAATTGATGCAAGAGCAAAAAGAACTCTAATGGATGTTATTCTTGTCACAGGTGCATATGTATCAAAATAATCTATGCCTTCTCTTTGTGTAAAACCTTTAGCTACTAATCTTGCCTTAATGGTTTGTATAGTGCCATCTGTTCTATACTTTTTTCTAAACACCCATTTGCATCTGTAGAAACATCAAAAATACTAAGTTCATGCAGATTACAAATTACCGCATAGGTACCTTGGGCTAAACAGGTCCGCATGAAGGAAAGCCGTATAACTGTTCAAAGACATATGCGGTCCATCGACGAACAGCTGTAGAAGAAAAATATGCGACCAAGGAGGAACAGTTCGACTGATAAAGTTGACAAGTCCTGGCAAAACGTGACAGTTCTGACACTTTGACAAGAAAGATGAGACGTAGGACGTCGCCCAAAAGCAGGTTTCGTACGCCTCCATGCGGCTAGAAGAGTGTCATCTTGGCCGCATGACACTTATGCGGCCCAGATTACGGTCCCAAAATTTCCAGCAGCCGAGAGTAATTGTGATTCAGGCCGCATGCTTGAGTCTCATGCAACCCCACATAATCGAAGACTGAGAATGCTATACGCAACGGGACACGTGGCAATCTGACCAATTCCTTAACTACCCAGATTTGCTGCAGCAAAATCCCAACAAACCGACATATGGAAGCCCAAGAGCGGGTCTTTGCGTGCTAATCAGCCACGTGGCCGCAAGCCGTCTATGCGGCTCAAATTCCACCCTATTATAAATAGCAGGGTGCCACATCCCTGCAAAAGGCTGGTAACCTTCAAGAAAAAAGCAATATCTTCACGAGCTAGAGACTGCATCAGATAGTCCACGGAGTAAGGCAGAGTTGATAGCACTTTTCCGAGCCTCCACCGTCACCCCCCAGAATCAAAACTAAACAATTGTACTTAGATTGTCTCATAGACTTTCTTTCTAGGCTCTTCTTTGTACAAGCGAGTTTGCAATCAATTCCAGTATTCTGTAATACCTGTTGTTGATTTTTTATGGCAAACACGATGGCGACTCCGCTGGGGACATCCTTCTCTTCCGATGAGAAGTTGGTGATGCAATCTGACGCATCCAAGCTCCGCTCTACACAGCAGATGCTTGTGGTCTGCTTCAACCAACAAGCCTCCAAAGAATTGCTCTCTGAAGGGAGCGCCAGCCCGTCTCAGAAGCGAGCCAACCCGAAGAGGACTCGTAAGGCGTCGGTGCGCAAAACTGTCGCCCCCGACCAAGTTCTCGAAGAAGCTCCTTCTGCAGCCCAAGACGGTGACCAGAACTCTCCTGTGGCTCAGTTTCCGACCGTAGAGGACCCCACTGTCCCCAAATCAAGCAGAGGAAAATACTACGTTTGCTGAGTTTTTGGGGGCACAAGAGAACTCCATGTGGACAAAGAGGAGGTCGCAGAGAGGAGATGGGCAGTCTGCCCATGAAACAACCAACTCTGGCCGCAGGCAGACAACTCATGCGACAACAAACTCTCGCCGCAGGAAGATGATCCATACGACAACTAGTTCTAGCCGCAAGAAGATGGGCCATGCGACGACCAATCCTACCCACAGATAGGACGTCTTATGTGGCCCTGTCAAAAGCTCTGTATTCGACCGCCTCTCATGCGGGCCCGACGTGTCACGACCCGTACCCATTTTTTTAAAACGGATACAAGACGTGTCCAAGCCAGCCTACGCCGCAGTGTCGGCGGTAGAACGCTGTCACGGCCATGAAGATCAAAATCACAAATAATGCTCATTCATATAATTAATTTATCTTACAATGATCACAAATTTTACATTTGTAGAAAAATATAAACTTGTACAAATAAATGAATGACTATAACTCAACTATCTAGCTAGTCTCTAGGCTTTTGTCTGCAAGTATTCCCGTCACTCCCCGAGCTAAGTGAAACCACGACTAACCTGAAAAAATGTTGGTTTCCAGTCAGGAATGGAACGAGCACAATTCACTGAATGCAATTTCGAATAAAGAAAATGACTATAAAACAAAGGTCAGACATCAATCACGAGTTTTGAAAATAAACAGTAAAGACGGAAAATTAGTAATAAATAAATAGACACAAAATACTTTTCCCAACTGTTAGAAGTACCTTTGATATGTGATCGGTCTCGGAACAATTATGCGACACTGTCTACACTGTCTATACTGTATAAAGTTACACTGTCTAAAGTAACACGGTCTACAGTTATACGGTCTACATTTAATATTGCAATAAAAAAACACTATCTACAAAATAATAATCACGAACTACACAGTTTAAATGAAATAATAATCACGGTCTACACTGTCTATTTTGCAATAAATAAATCACTGTCTATACTGTCTACATTTGCAATAATAAATCACTGTCTACACTGTCTAAGGTTAGTTCACACATCCTTGGTACTTTTCATTCCCGACTCAACAATTTATAATAGAAAATAATCACATAACCAATGGCCAATCAATGAAATATAGTAAAAATCAATATCGAAATACAGACAATAAACTGTACTCGCCTGTGGTCCTCTGCTGGTGAAACTGACAGTCTGAACTACTCAATGTGCCACAATAGTCAAAATCCGTACAACAGTCCCCGAAAGCTGAAATAAACATTACCAATGTTTTCAGAATAGTCAAATTTGCTAGGATTGCCTGTCCTTAATTCCAATTCTGGACACATGGGTAAAACGGTAATTTCGGGCCAAAATGATGTCCACCGTTGGACCCGCTTTGCACCAAAAAGCGTGCCAGAGTCAATGGTCTTTAAAGTCGTCAAACTATATGTCTACGGATCTGGTTTTCCGATACGAACCCAACCGTACGTCCTAAGCTGGATTTCGGCGGGCCGTGCACAAAATCGTCCGTTGAGTCGGGCCGTGGGGCCCGCAAAACGGCGTCTGATTCAACTGTCTCAGAATTTAACCAAACTTGGCATACATGACCAGAAAAACGATACGGTCCTACTGGCGCAGGTTTCGTCTCGATCTGACGAGCATGCACAAAGTAATTGGAAAACTTGCACAGAGGCCGATGTGGTGAATTTTGACGGATACGCATCAAATTCGTCGCGCACACGCAACCAATTTGAATTTCGTCAAAGCCCACACAACCACGAAGCCGATACGCAGCTTTTGATTCCTTCGGTTCGCGACCACGTCGCCTGGTTTGGCTGGACGCACGTCGTGTGGATGAGTTTTCAAAATTTCTATACTATTTTTACGTAGATAAATTCTCAACTTTAAAAACTGTTTACTTTGCATATATTTAATGTAATTCGAAAACACAAAATAGGTTGTGAAGTCCCATATGTGCTCTAAAACTTTGTTCAGGTGGAATTTCTAAACTGGCATTGGTTCGATCGGAATCGATCTCCCAATGTGGGTTCATGGACTGGTTTGGTTCCCTGTTTTGAACAGGTTTTCGCCGATCTTCGGGCTTGTTTTTCGATGCACCTGACGCAAAATAAATCTAAGTATTTGAAGGGACTCGGAGTGGGTTATGTCAGAATCGTACTTGAAGAAATGGTTCGTAAAACGAACCAGCGAGCGCGAAGAATTCAACTGTCGAAGTGGGGTTGCCCGTTCTCGCGACTGCCATTGCAAAATCGTGCGCGCGCCCTTTCCGGTCAGCGGCGACTCTCCCGCGGCGGCACGCGGGGTCAGGGTGGCCGCCCGGGGTGTCAGGGGGTGGCACGCCCTCAGGTTTGCTAGGGTTTTATGGAAAACTACTCCTCTCTCGATCTCTCTATACCTATCGATCGGCTCGGCTGTATATATATCTATACCATACTTTGCTGTCGGATGCGCTTAATAATTGTTGTGGGGGGGGGGGGAGGGTGAAAGCCCGAGCTCAGCTCAGCTGGGCTGGGCCAAGTCCCTGGTCTTAATACTTCTAATATATATATCGCTATAGATATATATATTTCTATATAATATTACACTATATATATTTATCTATATAATCTATCACTACCTATATTTCTATTATTTGTATCACTATATATATTTTTCTATATAATATATCACTATATGTATTTATCTAAATAATCTATCACTATATGTATTTATCTAAATAATCTATCACTATATGTATTTATCTAAATAATCTATCACTGCGTATATTTCTATGACTATATATAGTAATATTTAGTTGACAAAAATTTAATATAACTCGTAACAATAAAATAATATTATATATATAATAACCTCAATAAAATAATAATAAGTATAATGAATTTCAATAAAACAATAATGGTATATATATATCCAATTATGCGTAGTCTAATAATTCCGAAATGTGCGAAGATCTATCTTATGCAAAAGTCACCGAATATCTCTAATAATAATATTATAATATTTAATTACGAATACTAGAAAATATTTATTAAACCATTAAAACGAAATACAATACCTTCATACCAAATTCCATCAACACGAATGTCATTGGACGAGTCGTATGACCACATGGACTTGGGCTCTGTTCGAGTCCAGTCCGGGTTAAAATGGTATAACCGATTTTTCTAAAACTCCATAATATAAATAATAAATAAATAAACTTTCGATAAGAGTTATGTCGTAACTTGGCCTGGTTTTCCTAGTTAGGACGTCTCTATGGCTCGGTCTTCCCTACCATGGCTAATACTCTAGTCAAAGCACGCCATTGCACTATCCGTGCCACGATTTCTAGTCACCATGCACTCCAAAACTCTGCCATGGCTAAAGTCATCTATCGTACTAATTAACTAAGTAATTATTTATAAAATCTAAAATCACCATTCCAATAAAAT
This sequence comes from Iris pallida, assembly GCA_029216955.1. Taxonomy (NCBI): domain Eukaryota; kingdom Viridiplantae; phylum Streptophyta; class Magnoliopsida; order Asparagales; family Iridaceae; genus Iris; species Iris pallida. The sequence continues at coordinate 26,958,348 of JANAVB010033017.1, forward strand.
AAATAATAATAATAAAATATTCTAAATTTTTTGGGAATGGCAGTTACAAATCTACCCACCTTAAAAATAATTTCGTCCTCGAAATTCTAATTCATAATTATTCCTTATATTTCAAAGGAAAACTACCATTTCCTTAATCTCCTCGAATTTTAATTCCTCAAAAATAGTTTATATTCTCCTCCTAGCCATTCTGTAACTACGAAACTCCAAGGACTTCTACCCACCTTTGGACATACTACTCCCTCAAAGCTATGTCACTAAAACTTATAATCTTCCAACTATTGCAAAAATTTGCTACAAATAGATATCTACTGCCCTTGGCCTTTATAATCCTCTCCTATCTATCAAGCAACCCAAAATTTTAATATGCAACAAACTTATACAGGTAGTTAAGAAATATTGGTAAATTTCAATAATCATGACCATTCGTCGCTCCGAAACAGGAAGGACAGGAAAAATAAGGAAGAACAATCGAGAGTAAAAATAAAATTTCTAGAGCGGTAGAGAGTATCCAATGCTGCAGATGGAATGAAGGTTTATGAACCATTGACTTATTTGCTAGAGGGGCTACTCTAGTCTAGTCATTCGCTAAATCGAAGAACCCTTCGTTTCTTAGAGCGGCCTGCAATCCGTACACTACATAAGTCCCATTCTCGAAATTTATCTAAACAGTTCCATAATAGAACGGAAATTGAGAAATCAAGGTTGGTTAGCTAGGTTCCTCAAACCCAAAAATGCGTATTTCGTGACTTTTGTGTTTAAGTAGCATGAGAAGACGCAATTGAGTGGCCTACTAGTAACATGTGCACAGGGGACTTCGAGTAGACCACAACCATATGTTGGGTCGAAAGAGTCGAGTCGAAGTTTGAGTCTCTAATGGTAGTCGGAAAGTATACGGGTATTATGGTATGGGTTATAGCTAGTCCTTTAGACCTAAAAGTTGTACCATAAAAAGTGGAGTACAAGGGGACGTGTTTGAGTTGGACATGATATACCTAGATGAAGGAGGACTCGTCTAGATCTTGCACATGAACTTTGTTAGAAGGTAACAACTGGTCTCGTGCTCCGAATATTAATGACACGGCCGGGGACACAAAATGATCTAAATGAAAAGTGGGAGTCCAAGGGCACTAATCATCATCCTAATAGAAGTTATTCTAATCAATCGGTAATCCTCGTGTATCCTAAAATTTTAGAAGGCTTACGGTCTACCCACCTTAGAAGCTAGGACATGGTCTTAGGAATAATGAGGTCAGAGAATTCCAAATTTTCAGGTATTGTACCTCGACTCTTGTTAATAAAGAATCAAGCACGACATAACGGGGTACGATGGTTATAAGTCAAGTCAAGGATCGTTCCTCAATAAATGGAGAACGAGTGTGTACAATGACGTATGGTCGATAAAATAGGATGATCTACTCGTCTATAGTATATTAGAGTTATCGACGGGGTAACCAACTCCAAGGCACAAGATTTCTAACAACTGAGTCATGAGTTTCTATTTGTGTCAACCTGCCAGACTATCGTCACAAGAGTCGTAGTGATCGTGTATTGCTGTTGACAACTAGTAGATCATAATATGACAGGGTATTTAAGCTATGGTATTGGCTAAGCTAGTGACTGTGGTGTTCCAACACTAGTTAGGTCTTAATAATAAAATTTTCATAACTAGATTAATATTTGTTGGAAACCAATCTCGGAATGAGTGTCACGGTAAATGATTACCCTATTGTCCACTCATCTCATGTCTAACTGTGGGCTTCGGTCGAGGAAGGGTTGGTTCAAGGCTTAAGGGTTGCTAGTTAAGGCGAGCTTCCAGCAAATAATTAGCGACTCATGACATTTAGGTTTTTGAGAATAGATAGTCTCCTGGGTTGGCATTACGACTAAGGGTAAAACCCTAATCATTCTTAATTTCAGATGGCTTGAAAGTCCCGATAACAGTTTGGGGTCGAGAGGAGAACGAGTAACTCGATCACATGGTTGGCTGACGATAACTACCCTTGTGTATACAACTACCATAGCCAGGGGAATACGCGGTAAATTACGAGCTTCTGCCTTTCCGAACCAGTGAAAGACAAAAACCATAAAGAGTTCAAGAAAGATGTTACTGAATACAATCACGTGATTCAAGGGCGAACGTATAATTCAAGAGGAATTGTCAAGCAGTCACGGATGAGATCCTAGATACCTATATATCTCCATCCACGTAGTGTAATTAAACGAAGAGCGAACCAAATGCATCATGGTTGATCAGACCATAATACACTGATTCTGATTAGACAATAAGTTAGCGGGCGTCCCCACTAACATATGCCTCGAATCAAGCTCGAGAACAGAGTAAGCTTGCAAAAACTAGGCTGTAATAGCAGCGTTGGTCAATATAGTCAAGATTTCAGTACGCGAGATTTTTGAAAAGAGGTACAAGTAGTTCGAGTTTAGAGGGAATCAAACTTTACCTGGTGTTCTTGCTTCTATAGACATCCCACTATCATCTTACCCTTAAGGCCTTGGTCGACTAATGGCTTATGGACTTCTGAATTCTATATTCTAGGTAACCTATTAGTGTCAGTCAATTTTCTCATCAATAGATCACGAGGATCATACGGAGTGCTAGGTCGGGAGACATGCTACCAAACTTAAAAACTTCCACTACTATTGGCTTTGTATCTTATGGAACATACATGGCATGGTCCTATCCTCTATAGTACCCTAAACTTGTAATCACGTCTGAAATCATTTCACCGAGGATTATGCCTCGTCCGTATACTCGGGCGATGGTAAACTCTTGGTTCTGTGATTCAGATGTGATATACTATCAGATACTCAACCTTATCTCGACACCCGGGTAACTATGATCAAAGAGGACCACTAGCCATAGTTTTAGGAATATTCTATAACCTATAATTTCCTTAAAAATTTCAATTCTAGGGTCGTGTCTCGCCAGTGCGCTGCTGGCTGCAGTGAGTCCATAATTTAAATAAATGGCGACAGTGCGCTGCTATCCTGCCCTTGTGAGTCAACTAATATTCTTTTAACTATATCTGCAAAACTTCATGGGCTTCTATAGATTCAAACAAGTTGACTATGAAATAAAGCGTAAACATTTGTCCTATCAGTCACAACCCTTAAAATAAAGGATTGAACAGGGAGAAATAACTGAGGACAAAAGAAATACAACATTCTAACTATTCCATGTGTATTCAAGCCTTTGAGGAAAAACTTGAATCAAAACTAACTTGAGGTTCATCTATGGATAACATAAAAATAATAATTCTTAGGGCAAAAATAGGAACTAAATAGGCAATTTGACTAAGATGTGAGGATGATATCCAAAGGGCAAGGAGAAGGAATTGCACCATTTATCAAGGTTAGATCATTATCTCTATGAAGCCCTGTCTCACCAGGCAAAAAGTCTATCCACATTGGATCATATAGTCCTATCTAGAGGAAATAGTGTACTTATGGAGATATGACAACTATCAAAATCAATAACCCCCATCTACACTGCATGGCCTAAACTACCCATCGGTAAATTTGTATAAGGGACTCCTAGTCCTAGTCATTCAATTAAATTAATCCTTGTTCGTGAATGAGCATTTCCTTGTCACAGGCTCGCAATAGTATAACTAACTTAAGTACTATTACGAGTTCGCATGATTTGCGAAATCAGACCTGCATGGGCCACCACAAAAACTTGTCACGACCCGCACCCATTTTTTAAATGGATACAAGACGTGTCCAAGCCAGTCTACGCCGCAGTGTCGGCGGTAGAACGCTGTCACGGCCATGAAGATCAAAATCACAAATAATGCTCATTCACATAATTAATTTATCTTACAATGATCACAAATTTTATATTTGTAGAAAAATATAAACTTGTACAAATAAATGAATGACTACAACTCAACTATCTAGCTAGTCTCTAGGCTTTTGTCTGCAAGTATTCCCGTCACTCCCCGAGCTAAGTGAAACCACGGCTAACCTGAAAAATGTTGGTTTCCAGTCAGGAATGGAACGAGAACAATTCATTGAATGCAATTTCGAATAAAGAAAATGACTGTAAAACAAAGGTCAGACATCAATCATGAGTTTTGAAAATAAACAGTAAAGATGAAAAATCAGTAATAAATAAATAGACACAAAATATTTTTCCCAACTGTTAGAAGTACCTTTGATATGTGATCGGTCTCGGGATAATTATGCGACACTGTCTACACTATCTAAAGTTACACTGTCTACACTGTCTAAAGTTATACTGTCTATACTGTCTAAAGTAACACGGTCTACAGTTACACGGTCTACAGTTAATATTGCAATAAAGAAACACTGTCTACAAAATAATAATCACGAACTACACAGTTTAAATGCAATAATAATCACGGTCTATACTGTCTACTTTGCAATAAATAAATCACTGTCTACACTGTCTACATTTGTAATAATAAATCACTGTCTACACTGTCTAAGGTCAGATCACACATCCTTGGTACTTCTCATTCCCGACTCAACAATTTATAATAGAAAATAATTACATAACCAATGGACAATCAATAAAATATAGTAAAAATCAATATCGAAATGCAGACAATAAACTGTACTCGCCTGTGGTCCTCTGCTGGTGAAACTGACAGTCTAAACTACTCAATGTGCCACAATAGTCAAAACCCGTACAACAGTCCACGAAAGCTGAAATAAACAATACCAATGCTTTTAGATTAGTCAAATTTGCTAGGATTGCCTGTCCTTAAGTCCAATTCTGGACACAGGGGCAAAACAGTAATTTTGGGCCAAAACGATAGCCACCGTTGGACCCGCTTTGCACCGAAAAGAGTGCCAGAGTCAATGGTCTCTAAAGTCGTCAAACTACATGTCTACGGATCTGGTTTTCCGATACGAACTCAACCGTACATCCTAAGTTGGATTTTGGCGGGCCGTGCACAAAATCGACCGTTGAGTCGGACCGTAGGGCCCACAAAACGGCGTCCGATTCAACTGTCTCAGAATTTGACCAAACTTGGCATACAGGACCAGAAAAACGATACGGTCCTGCTGGCGCAAGTTTCGTCTCGATCTGACGAGCGTGCATAAAGTAATTAGAAAACTTGCACAGAGGCCGATACGGTAAATTTCGACGGATACGCATCAAATTCGTCGCGCACACGCAACCAATTTGAATTCCGTCGAAGCCCACACGATCACGAAGACGATACGCAGCTTTCGATGCCTTCGGTTCGCGACCACGTCACCCGGTTTGGCAGGACGCACGTCGTGTGGATGAGTTTTTGAAATTTTTATACTGTTTTTACGTAGATAAATTCTCAACTTTAAAAACTGTTTACTTTGCATATATTTAATGAAATTCGAAAACACAAAATAGGTTGTGAAGTCCCATACGTGCTCTAAAACTTTGTTCAGGTGGAATTTCTAAACTAGCATTGGTTCGATCGGAATCGATCTCCCAATTTGGGTTCATGGACTGGTTTGGTTCCCTGTTTTGAACAAGTTTTTGCCGATCTTCGGGCTCGTTTTTCGATGCACCTGACGCAAAATAAATCTAAGTATTTAAAGGGACTCGGAGTGGGTTTTGTCGGAATCGTACCTGAAGAAACGGTTCGTAAAACGAACCAGCGAGCGCGAAGAATTCAACTGTCGAAGTGTGGTTGCCCGTTCTCGCGACTGCCATTGCAAAACCGTACGCGCGCCCTTTCCGGTCAGCGGCGACTCTCCCACGACGGCGCGCGGGGTCAGGGTGGCCGCCCGGGGTGTCAGGGGGTGGCGTGCCCTCAGGTTTGCTAGGGTTTTATGGAAAACTACTCCTCTCTCGATCTCTCTATACCTATCGATCGGCTCGGATGTATATATATCTATACCATACTTTGCTGTCGGGTGCGCTTAATAATTGTTGTGGGGGGGAGGGGGAAAGCCCGAGCTCAGCTCAGCTGGGCTGGGCCAAGTCCCTGGTCTTAATACTTCTAATATATATATCCCTATAGATATATATATATTTCTATATAATATTACACTATATATATTTATCTATATAATCTATCACTACCTATATTTCTATTATTTGTATCACTATATATATTTTTCTATATAATATATCACTATATGTATTTATCTAAATAATCTATCACTATATGTATTTATCTAAATAATCTATCACTATATGTATTTATCTAAATAATCTATCACTGCGTATATTTCTATGACTATATATAGTAATATTTAGTTGACAAAAATTAATATAACTCGTAACAATAAAATAATATTATACATATAATAACCTCAATAAAATAATAATAAGTATAATGAATTTCAATAAAACAATAATGGTATATATATCCAATTATGCGTAGTCTAATAATTCCGAAATGTGCGGAAATCTATCTTATGCAAAAGTCACCGAATATCTCTAATAATAATATTATAATATTTAATTACGAATACTAGAAAATATTTATTAAACCATTAAAACGAAATGCAATACCTTCATACCAAATTCCATCAACACGAATGTCATTGGACGAGTCGCATGACCACATGGGCTTGGGCTCTGTTCGAGTCCAGTCCGGGTTAAAATGGTATAACCGATTTTCCTAAAACTCCATAATATAAATAATAAATAAATAAACTTTCGATAAGAGTTATGTCGCAACTTGGCCTGGTTTTCCCAGTTAGGACGTCTCTATGGCTCGGTCTTCCCTACCATGGCTAATACTCTAGTCAAAGCACGCCATTGTACTATCCGTGCCACGATTTCTAGTCACCATGTACTCCAAAACTCTGCCATGGCTAAAGTCATCTATCGTTAACTGTTACACGGACTCCTGACGGAAAGTTGTACAGAACCATCCGCGTCTAGTCCCCCAGGGCTAACTGACAGGGTGGGTCTTTAAAGTTTCCCTCTAAAGATCCAGGGCAAGTGCTTTTACTAGCCACGGATCAGGGAGCAAACATAATGCCTAAGCACTCGTGTGCTCGAGATCCTCGGGTTTGCAAGTTTGGTACGAAGGCAGAGCAGCTTCCTACCGACTTACGTGACTTATTACTCACAAGCGCAAGACGGCAACATCAGCATGCAACGAGTCCCTCTCTGGGCGTCGTTGCACTTAAGTCATCATCAACTTCTGCTGCGATAAATCAGCAGTACCCGAAGATCGACAGTCAATTTTTCGGCGACTGCAGTAGCCAGCACCTGTCCGACAGGTGCAAATTTCGGGGGACGAAGAGTTTCCTTTCGCCTCTGTAACTCAACTCAAAAAGTTCCTCCTGGCAAGGGAGGAAAGAAGACAGGTTCTTCCAGCCCGGCCATCTCGACCAGTAGTGTAAGGAGACCCTCATCTGGGGGGTTCCCATCCACCACAGGGGGTGTCTATTTAGGCACTCGATCCAAGAACAAGATTTCGGCACTCAGGGGTACACCTTCAACCTCCTTAAGAGTAGATAAAGCTGGGGGTAGCAGCCCCCTCAATATATGCGACAACCCGGTATACCAAGAGCACACGCAGGGGTAGAGATCCTCCAGAACTCTGCAATAGAATCAGATTTCCCTGAGGGCTACCACCCTTGCCAAGACGATGCGACTTCCTGCACAGGGGGTAGCACCCCTTTCGAGTCTGACGAAGATGATATTTCGACATTTCCTGACGATTTCTCTATACAAGGGTACGACACCGAGAGTACCTCTGCCACAATCCCTTCCATCTCTACCCACGTGAGGATAGTTTTTATGACTGACGACGATCATGAAGCACCTTCCGACCGACAACGGTTAGAAGTGCTCGAAGTAATGCTCATGTCCTTAGTCAAGTCGGTAGACGAGATCAAAGTCGCCTTGCCAGCTCAACCAGCGAGGATGCCCAGACAAACAAGCTTGGGACCCGCAGTCAACGCGGACTCCAACACGATCGCCCCTCCTTTGGGTGATGATCCCGTAGCACCATCCATTCCTTCAGCTGCAGATAAAGCCAAGGAGGATAGAAGGGAAGTCCAAGAGCTCCGAGCGATGTTCAATGCCCGAGACTCCTCTCGGGATCTCAGAATACGGCAGCCATATCCCGTCGCATGGAGAGACGTACCTTTTCTACCGTGGTACAAACCGTTCTATATCGATTCTTATAATGGAAAGACCTCTGCTAGTCGGTACATGACTTACTTTGAAGTCACTATCGACCACTTGTCGCATAGTGACGCCATCCTCACGCGATTATTCATCGGAGCATTGGAGGGGATCGCGTTCGACTGGTACCGCAACCTCCCCGACAACTGTATCCATTCTTTTGACGGCTTTAAGCACATATTTCTGGAGAGATTCTACGAGGTGGGGCACGATGTGACGATGTCATCTCTCATGGATGTCGTTCAGGGAGAGAGGGAGCTGACAAGAAACTATATCGAGCGGTTTCGCCAAACCGCGATGAGATTGCCTCAGGGCAATCCCGAGAGCTCCCTAATTGAAATCTGCCAGAAGAAGCTGCTCCCTACAATTAGCCTCTGGATGGGAGACGATCAGCTCAGAGACTGGACGACTTTCATCATAAGTGCTACCAACGCGGAGGCAAAATTGAAGAAGACCCGCCAGCTGGGGTTACACATCCCAGACGAAGAAGATAAGGGTAGACGTCCTGATTCCACCTCCAGTAACAATAACAGTGGCACCACCACCAACCGGGACAACAAGGGCAAGCAGGCCATGGTCACTGATGTGACTCAGAAGCCTGAACAAAAACATACGGAAGGTCTGTGGCCCAAGATCAATTACTCGTTCGAAGATAGTCATGTCAAACCTATCTTCGATATGCTCTTGCAAGGGGGTAGGATCCAGCTCCCGCCATCAAGGTACGAGCCCCGAGCAGCAGAAATAGAGGACCCGAAGTACTGTCACTTCTACCGCTATGTCCATCACGCCACCCAGGATTACTTCCAATTGAAGTGATACATTCAGAGTCTTATCGATTCCAAAGCTCTGTCGATAGACTTTGAAGAGGTTACTGTAGCGGCAAACATGGTATCTATTCAGTTCGGCGACTTCCCTCCAACAAGCACTCCAGACGGGGTAATACCTGTCCTCCGGACAACGATGGAGGTTACTAATCTTCCATCCGCCTGGAGCCAGACATCTGGATTGGTGCCCCTTACCACATCGCGAGGAGAGATCATGTGGGTGCACCCAGACTTGGTGCCCGAAGTTACCCAGGGGGTGTCATCTCCTACCAATAAGAAGAAGGACAGGAAGTCTAGATCTTGTCATACAATTTCAGCTGAAGCTGAAGAAGTCGCAGATATTGTTACCCGGTCTGGAGAACAAGTCCAGCCTGCACGGGATAGTCCAGCCGAAGATCCTCAGCTAGCGACGTTGCCTCCCTCTGATGTTTCAAGGCCATCTCAGCCTCCACTGGCGGATAAGTCCAAGATAAGGGAGACCCGCTTCGACAGGCCACTCCGTAGTGATATACCTCAGGGACTGGTGAGACCTTACAACTTTGACATATTAGCACAATTGGCTAATATGCCAGCAAAGTTGTCGCTATACGAGCTCCTAAGGCTCTCCAAGGATCTTCGTGTCGTATTAAGCAAAGCACTCCAGAATGCTGATGCTTACTTAGCTCAGGTCAAGCCTCTAAGAGAAGACCCGCCAGCAGATCTACATAACGACGGTAACACAGATACAATACCCAACATCGTATTTACTCCGCAGGACATATTGATTAAGACCAACTTGCATGATCGCCCCTTGTACTACACTGGGTACATAGGCGATATCAAGGTGGATAGGATGCATATCGACCCGGGATCGTTAATAAGCATCATTTCGAAAAGCCTGCTCCAACTTCTTGGCATCCCTATGCACCGGCTAGCGGCAACCAACACTTCCATTAGCAGGTTTAACTCAGGGAGAAGCTATCCGCTAGGGAAGATCCGGTTGAAGTGCCAGATTGGTGACCTAAGGACGGAAGTTACCTGCTATGTCATAGACGCATACACCTCCTACAACATCCTTCTGGGACGTCCGTGGATACATGACTATATGATCGTGCCATCCACCCTTCACCAGTGTTTCAAATATGTCAGTAAACATGGTTCAATGAAGATCGAATTCGTTGACGTTGATCCCTTTAAAGGGGTTGAATCTTATTACTCGTCAGAGGCTTGTCTATTGACGAATCCAGGAAACACATAACGGACGAGCTGGAGGCCATTGCAGGGCCAGGGGAACCCTTGAGAATCCGTCTCCAACCCCGCAAACCGGGCAGGGCCGCACCCCTTGTCGCAACCTTACATAAAGAGGTGCTCGATTCTCCTGTCATACCTGCACAGTCGGAACCAATGGTCATCCGTCTCTCGAGATCCAGTCAGAAGCTAAAACCTGTTATAGGACCAATGGTGATCCGGCTGCCAAAGTCCAATCAAAGGCAATAGGAAGATGCGAAGCCCTTAGTAACATCGATGGTAATTCGGCTACCAAAATCTGCTCCAAGGAGACTAGAAGACACAAAATCCCTTTTCGAGCCGATGGTCATCCGTCTTCCCAAGACGAGCCAGCTGCCAAGTGTTGATCCAACACTCCCAGGCAGACCGATACCTCAAGTAGAACCCTTAGTGGTCAAGTTACCCAAGATAGCGGCCCAAACTCTGAGCTCGCAGGGGGTAGCCAAGGAAGATGGAGAACTCGCCAAATATGTGGTTACACAGTAGGGGTGCAACTCGGGCGGGTTGGGTCGAGTTTGAGGTCAACCCGAGCCCAACCCGAAGATCATAAGCCTTGCCCAAGCCCAAGCCTGACCCGACTTTGGGTTCAACATATGAAGCCCAAGACCAAGCCCAGAGGATCGGGTTGGGCTCGGGTCCATCGGGTTTATCGGACTCTAATATGATATTTAAAATAATTTTAAACAAGAGTAATATTAAATGCATAATCAAATAGAAATCAAGCCTCAATCATTATAAAATAAAACTGAAATGAGATATAGGACAAGGAATTAAAGAGTTCAGGTGAAAAAAATTATAGTTTAAACTTTTTATTTAAGTAGTATGAAACAATATATATATATATATATATATATATATATATATATATATATATATATATATATATATATATATATATATATATATATATATATATCGGGTTTCGGGTTCTTTGGGTTACCCAACACATGAACCAAAGCCTAACCCGATTTTTGATCGGGTTCAAATATTTTAACCCGAGCCCAAGCCCGAACCCGAATATCTTCAACCCTAACCCAACCCATTAACGGGTTTACCCGATCGGGTTCAGGTTTAGCCCGCCCAAGTTGTACCCCTATTACACAGGCGGATAGCCCCTCTATGGATGATGTAATCCCGGTGGATAAATTTTTTTATTTTATCAATAAGAGGCTGCCGTTAGACTATTCTGAGTATGATAAGCCTAATCTAACGTATGCTGCGCAGGACTATCTTGACATTAGCCTACACACGCAGGTGACAACCTTCCATACCCCAAATTGACTTACTCCCATAAAAGGCGCTTACTTCCCGGTCTCAACAGAAGAGGATGGGATCACATAATCATCATTGGCTGAAAAGAAGGTACTCAATCTTTCACGCCACAAGAGTCCGACCTCGGACCCGAAGCTGGAAGACTACAGCTCTACTTGTATAGTCCTCAGGCCAAGTACTTCATGCAAAAACAAGGGTACGACATGGAGGCTACTCCGGGTCTAAATTATGGCAGTAGTCGACGATTGCCTCTACAGCCGCCGGCACCGGTAGGGAAGCCTCAGGATCATTATCACAAATCCAGATGTGGCCTCGGGCATGTTACTCCACCTACAACGCCCGAAAGTTCTGATGAAGAATGTGAGTGGCACTCCCATTCGTCTGAGTCACCCATTTACGACTCCGATAGCAGTATTGGGATATATTCAGATGGACGTTATCTGCCAATATGACATCCGCTGATATCAAAGAAGAAGACGAAGACCTACTTGAACCTCTTGAGTTGGAGCCGTGGGTCCAGCAACTAGATGCACAATGGGAGAAACGTTTCAAACTTCGTGATCCTCCCACTGAAGATGAGGTTATGCAAGTTAACCTCGGCAATGAATCCTCTCCAAAGCCAATCTTCGTCAGTAAAAGTCTGACAGACGATGAGCGGGAGTCATTGTTATAACTCATCAGAGAATACATCGACGTCTTTGCCTGGTGCTATGAAGACATGCCAGGGCTGAACCCCGAGATTGTACTCCATAAGCTCAACATCTATCCGGACGCAAAACCAGTCAAACAACAGCAGCGACGATTTCGTCCAGACATCATGAATTCCATCGAGGCGGAAGTGAACAAGCTCATAGCTAGCAGTTTTATCCGTGAAGAGCAGCACCCAGACGGGTAGCCAACGTAGTGCCAATCATAAAAAAGAATAAAAAAATTCGAATCTACATCAAT
>JANAVB010033017.1:26970795-27159260 GCA_029216955.1 Iris pallida
TCTCTCTCCCTCGCTGATCTCCATCCTAAGAATAGTCTTTGCTGCACCAAAATCCTTCATAGAGAAGGTTGCGCCCAGTTGGCGCTTCAACTCCGCTATCCTAGTGGCATTTCGACCCACTAATAGCATGTCATCAACATAGAGCAATAAAATGATGAAATCATCCTCGGCAAAGTATCTCACAAATATGCAATGGTCCGACGTCGTCCGTGCATAATCATGCTCCCCCATAAACGACTCGAACTTCTTGTACCACTGCCTCGAAGCCTGCTTCAGACTATGTCATGACCCGTACCCAAATTGTTGGGCTGGGCCGAACCATGTCCAGCCTACGCTTGGTTAAAGCGTAGTAAGCTGTTCTAAGAATAGACAATAAAGGATCTAAGCTGCTAACAGTTCTAATATCACATTTAGAGGTTCATCACAACACAACATCTATAAGCGAAAGTAAACAAGTACAGACTTAAAAATACACTTCCAAAGTATCTAACTGGAGATAAAGTCCAGTATCCAAATATAAGTTCAAAACAAAGTCGAAGTCTCAAAACACATAAAAAATATCTAAGCAAGGTTTCCCGCTGGGGCCTCTTCTGGAGCTAAGACCAGGTCCTCAATGCAGTACCATAATATGTATCACATAGCATTTTCTTCTCAAAAAGTAAACCTACAACGTTATCCTGTCAGGACGGGAGCAAGTACAACCTCTACAACTAAAGTACAGAATATAATAAAAGAGATGTACAACAAGAAACATGGTGTAATAAGTCTATAGAACCGGAAATACTGGAAACATGGCCTCATGGTATAACTGGGATCACAGTATCATAGTAACATAGGGAACATAGCATATCTGGAATCATGATATGACTGGAATCACGATAAAATACATTTGTCAAGGTGACACATGTATATCTAATGTTTAAAACTGGAGCAGGTACGTGATCGGTCAATAGGTGTACAATGTACTGTGGCACATGTAAATAAATGTACATACGTACAAGTGTACAAGCATAGGTGTACATCCATACAGAAATGCGGGATAATGGCCTACGGCAAGGTATGCATATAAAATGACCTTGCTCGGTACGATAGAGGGGACATGATCACGTACTCAACTATCAATTTTTTCATAACCCAGGTTCTAACATGTAAGAGCTACTGAGATCGGTATAAAGCACGGTAGGTACTGATAGCACTATAAAGCATAGTGAAACATGTACTAAGAACCAGTAAGAAGCATGTGAAGATATAAGAACTGTCCTAAGCATGGCAGGTACTGAAAGTAATACAACATGTGAAGATTTAACTTGCTACCTCAAGGATCAGTATTTTAACAGGGTTAATACATGTTCTAGAATTAAATGACAGTAAATGAGTTTGTAGATGTACTTGTCTGAGCAAAGCAAGAATACTAGTACGAAGATATAGATGTCCGGTGTCCTGTCAATAATGATATACAAACTCAGCCTCTAAGTTATGTTCAAGATTTTACACTAGTGGTGTGACACGACTCCTAACTGGATAATAGCCAAGTAGGGACCTAGCATAAATATAGCTCCCCTTTCCGAAAATTTTGAAATATTTTTATTTTTTTATTTTTTTTATTAGGTGATTTTAGATTTTATAAATAATTATTTAGTTAATTATTACGGTAGATGGTTTTAGCCATGGTTATGAATTGGAGTACAAGATGACTAGGAATCATGGCACGAGTAGTGCAGTAGTGTGCCTTGACTAGTGTATTAGCCATGGTAGGGGAATGCCAAGCCATAGTAGTGTCATAACTAGAAAAACCAGGCCAAGTTGCGACTTAATTCGTACCGAAGTTTTATTTATTATTTAATTATATTATTGAGTTTTCGGGAACCCGGTTGTACCGAACCTGTCCAGATTGGACCCAAGTTAATTTCAAGCCCATGTAGGTTTGTAGTGGACCAAAGACGACTATGTAGGCATATTTTATGTGTACAAATATTTCTTCAATTATTTTAGAATTTGATATTGTATTTCTAATTATTAAATATTGTACAATATTTGTATTAGTATTATTAAATAAGTGTTTGACAATACTTGTATAATTTTTCGGGGCCAAATGAGGAGTGCGTAGGTTATGTTCACCCAACACTACCAACGGGTCATTTTAGTATTTTTCAGCTTATTATTATTACTATTATTATCATTATTATATTATCGAGGTTATTATTAAATATTATTATTATTTTGTTATATGTTTGTGAATATATATATATGTATATGAAGTAATTATTTATATGTATATATAATTATATATGTATATTATGTGTGTGTATACGTGTAAATTCGTATGTATATATATAGTTATTTTTGCTTTGAGGGTGTAAATATGGAAGTGCATATGTATGATAGGTATATGTATATGTGGGTATATAAGTACACAAGTATTTATATGTATCTAAGTATTTATATATATAGTATATATTTATGTATATGTGTCACTACTAAAATATGCTTTATTAGCGACGTTGTTTAGCGACGGAATAAAATTACGTCGCTAACTATATAATATAGCGACTCCTTCCTATTACCGTCGCAATACGTCGCTGAATAGCGACATTCGGCGACAATAGATAAAGTATGTCGCTGAATAGCGACGTTCAGCGACATATTAAGAAAATATGTCGCTTATATTAAAATTATTGCGACGGTTAGCGACGTCAACAGTGGACGTCGCTAAATTTTTTACTTAGGGCACATGACTCCCTTTTCCCCCTCACTCGAAAAATCGAAACTCGAAATTTTTTTCCCCCTCTCCCCCGGCGACTCCCTCCCCCGCGGTGACTCCCTCCCCCCCCCCCCGTCGACTCCTCCCCCCCCCCCCCGTCGAGCTCCTCCTCTCTCCCACACACACACACACCCACCCACACACACACACACACACACACAAACTCGAAATTTTGGACACTGACACTGTGTGTGCGTGTTTTGGACACTGACACTGACACGGACACGACCCTTGGACACTGACACGATCTTGGACATGTTTTGGGTTTTCCTTACAGCTTGCGTCTTGCATTTAGAAAATAAAAGATTTCCATGTGCATTTCATACTACTCGGAAAGAATAAACAACAATCTCTCTTTAATTTTTTTCCTATATATAATTATCTACTTGTCCATTTTAAACTTAATGAACAATTTTACTCAGTAAACATAAACAAGGATATGTTTGGAACAAAAAAAAATTACGGTGAAGCCTCAACTTTTCTTATTATATAGTAGTATAGATAAAAAATCCTTGAGATATGAAACGTAACATAATGATAGAATGTGATCGGAACTCTGGACCTTAGCAAAAATGCATTTCAATCACAATACCACACCTTTTCTTGGAATTATAAATGACTTAAGCTGCTATTTTCTTGATTTTCTTAAACTAATATATATGCTCTAAATTAGGTCTGGAAGATGTGAAGAATCAAAGTATGCCTAAAACGAGGGGAGAGATAGTAGCTGAGAAAGTGTATTTTTAATGTGCATGAAACCAATATCAAGAAGAATGTCATTAGTCTAGAGTCCTAGACAGATTCTAAATATACATGACAAACAAACAGAGATACAGGAAAATAAAAGATTTCCATGTTTTGGACTAGTGTTTAGAAACGCCAATTTGATATAAAAGTCCATCCGGAATGTAACTTGCGTCTTGCATATTTCACACATAATAGAACCCCGAATGAAACAATTAAACAGTAGCTATGGATGAATGTCACATGTTGGAAATTCGTACCATGTATATAGGGTTGCTTATAATTTGGACACCTGGAATAGTCCCAAATGAATAGAGTGCATTATTCAAGTATAGTTTCCATTGTGGTTTGTGGGAGGAGAGCCATTTTTTTCTTGGAGCTCTCGTTGAACTAGCTTTGGCTGGTTTGAGCCAAAGTCTCCAGAGGTGTAAGTGAAGTGTAGTCTAGTAACTGTCCAATGTCGGTATAGTATCGGAACATGCCAATCGGTATCGGCCTGTTGGATAATATCATTGTTATTAGTAACTGTCCAATGTCGGTATAGTATCGGAACATGCCAATGTCGGTATCGGTCTGTATAGTATCGGTATCGGAACATGCCAATGTCGGTATCGGTCAATATTTGGTATCGGTATCGGTCTGTATAGTATCGGAACATGCCAATGTCGGTATCGGTCAATATTTGGTATCGGTCTGTATGGATCGGAACATGCCAAACCGTATCGGTATCGGTCAATATCATTGTTATTAGTAACTGTCCGCTACTAATATGTGTCCCATAATAAGACATTATATACGAATTTGTGCCTGTTGGATAATGTGTGTCCATCTTTGCAGAATTATTTTCAAATGGATATGAATTACTACTTGCGGAATCGTTCATGGATGTACAATCGTCGTCTGATGATATGTGTGGTGTGCGGGATGAATACATAGCGGGAGTAGAGCAGTTCCTGCAGTTTGCTAAGGCGTTCCCTCAGTACATGGACGGCACCAAAATTAAGTGTCCGTGTGTGAAATGTCATAACGTGAAATATTATCCAGAAGTGGAAGTGACATATCATTTGTACTCGAGGGGTTTCACCTAATTACTATCAGTGGACCGCACACGGAGAACTTGTGTCTTTAGCATCAGAGCCGGAGCCTTACGTTGAGCCGTATATGCATGCGGGACCTAATTTTGTTTCAGATAATCATGCATACGACGACGGGTGCGTGAACATGGTTTTCGACGCTGCGGGGCCTAGTTTCGTTCATGATGCACCTGAGGAGGCACCGAACGCCGATGCTGCACAGTTCATGGAGTTGCTGGAGAATGCAAGGACTCCATTGTATCCTGGTTGTGAGGATCATTCACCGTTGGAGGTGGTTACAAGACTGTTGAGCATTAAGTCAGATTTTAACATGTCGCAAGAATGCTACAACCGAGTGTTGGAGTTGATTATAGAGATCTTGCCGGCGGGTGCTAAGTTGCCTAAAGACTTCTACCGGTCTAAGAGGATGGTGAGATCGCTCTGGATGGGATACGAAAATCGATTCCTGTCGCAATGGGTGCATGCTGTACTACAAAGACGACAAGGACGCAGATGTGTGCAGATTTTGTGGTGTGATCGCTATAAGACAACTAGTACAGGAAGGTCTACCGTGCAAGAAGACCGACCGATTCAATGACTACTTGCCTTTAACGCCTCGGTTGCAAAGATTATTTATGGTGAAAGAGACGGCCGAAAATATGAGTTGGCACATGCGAGAACAGATTGAAGGAGTGTTGGATCACCCATCCGATGGAGAAGCGTGGAAGCACTTTGATCGAGTGTATCCAGATTTTGCT
Source organism: Iris pallida (assembly GCA_029216955.1). Lineage (NCBI taxonomy): Eukaryota > Viridiplantae > Streptophyta > Magnoliopsida > Asparagales > Iridaceae > Iris > Iris pallida. The sequence goes on from JANAVB010033017.1 coordinate 26,976,132, forward strand.
TCAGATCCGCGAAATGTCAGGTTGGGACTATCTTCTGACGGTTTTACTCCTTTTGGTCTTTCGGGATCCCAGTATTCGTGCTGGCCTGTGATTGTTACTCCGTATAACCTACCCCTTGGATGTGCATGAAGACTCAGTACATGTTTCTAACCGTTATAATTCCTGGTCCGAACAATCCCAAGAGGAACATTGACGTGTACTTACAGCCTTTGATAGATGAGTTGAATCAGTTATGGGAAGTAGGCGCTAACACGTACGATGTTTCCAGGAAGCAGAATTTTCAGATGAAGGCAACCCTTATGTGGACCATCAACGACTTTCCGGCCTATGGAATGTTATCTGGATGGAGCACTCATGGCCGTCTCTCATGTCCGTATTGCATGGACCGTAGAAGGCTTTCCGCTTGAAACACGGGGAAAGCCGTGCTTCTTTGATTGTCATCGCAATTTCTGCCAAAAGATCATCCGTTCAGAAGGAACAGGAATGCTTTCCGTGCCGGCGTTGTAGAGAAGGGTGATCCACCGCCAAGGTGGTACGGAGACACGATATGGGAGGAGGTTAAAGATTTTCAAGTGCTATCGAAGATCCTACAACTGGGTACAAGTGCGATGGATTTGGTAGAGTTCATAACTGGACAAAGAGGAGCATATTCTGGGATCTGCCATACTGGAGTACCAATCTGATCAGACATAATCTTGATGTCATGCATATTGAGAAGAATATGTTTGATAACATAATTAATACTGTGATGGACGTAAAGGGAAAAACGAAAGACAATCCCAAGGCCAGGTTGGACTTAAAAGAAATATGCAAACGCCCTGCGTTGCATTTGATACAGCAGAATGGAAAACAGTTCCTTCCGAAGTCAATTTTTTGCTGGACAAGGAGGATAAAGTGAGACTTTGTCGGTGGATCCAGGGCCTAAAATTTCCAGACGGATATGTGTCAAATCTGAGAAGATGTGTCGATCCGAAGGAAAACAAATTGACGGGTATGAAGAGCCACGATTGTCACGTATTCATGGAGAGGTTAATTCCGATTGCATTTCGGGAATTCTTACCGCAGGCAGTTTGGGATCCATTGACGGAGCTTAGTATTCTTCAGGGATCTTTGTTCTAAGAAATTGCTCGTTGATCGTCTAGAAAAGCAAGAGAAGGACATTGCGGTAACACTATGCAAGCTAGAGAGGGTGTTTCCTGGATTCTTGACTCTATGGAGCATTTGCCGATTCATCATCCTATGAGGCACGTGTTGGTGGACCCGTCGAATATCGATGGATGTACCCGTTCGAGCGACATTTGAATCACCTAAAAAGAAAGGTGAAAAATAAGGCACGGGTCGAGGGTTCTATTTGTGAAGCCTATGTTCTCGAGGAGATTACAAACTTTTGTTCGATGTATTTCAAGCCTCATGTTGTAACTAATAGAACGAGAGCTTCCAAAACGACGAGGGAGATCATGAAAGTAATGATACAATACTGAAGGTATTCAATGCTAGGAAAGCCATCGGGTAAGATGAAAAAGAGATATCTGAACGATGATGAGCTAAGGGCTGCTCAGGTGTATGTATTACTCAACTGCGACGAGGAAAAGTAGAGAAACTGGAGGGGTAATAATTAATACGTCTATATTATTTTAATAGTGTTAATTATTATACTATTACATTAATTGAACGATGTTGTTTTCAGCATATTTAATGATGATGTGAGGTCGGGTAGGCCACATATAACAGAAGAAGAACTAGAACAAGAAATGAGGCGTTATTTTCCATCATGGTTGAGTGCATATGTAAGACTTGAGAACTCTGTAATTATTTTTGTATATGCACTTGATTGAGAATGAGCTTAATTGCTTCTTTCGTGGTATTTAGGTCGATCGTCCATACGCAAGACTTGAGAATGAGTCTATTAGAACGCTAGCCAAGGGACCAATTTATGCTGCAAAAATATGGCCAAGCTACTGTGTTAATGGGTTTAGGTTCAAGTCAACAACTGCCCGATCAGAGACAACTTTGTGGATCTCGATTCCACCAAAAACATGTTTGTGTATCAGATCTTCGAACTACAAGATGTTGATGCGGGCAACGATTTCTATGGTGTTACGGGAGATTGTGGAGCTGACATATAGTTATGGAATAGAGCCTGCTAAGATTGTGTTATTCAGGTGTGATTGGTTCGATCCGATTGAAGGTCAAGGTTGGAAAGTAGACAAGCACGGTCTTGTTGATATAAACTATCGGCGTCGATATCAAGCCTATGAACCATTTGTCCTATCAAGTCAGGCTCAGCTCGTGTACTTCACAAGTTATCCTAAACGGACAACAAGGTCGGACTGGTGGGCAGTATGCAAGACCAAAGCTAGAAATACCTTTGAGGTTGACGATATAGCTTATCAACAGGATGAACTACCTCTTGTAACAAATATTATAGAAGTGGACACGACGGAAGTTTCCTATTACACATCTAATTGTGTAAAGAAGTAGAATTATCTGAAGAGGAAGATGCAGATGAAAGTGAAGATGTAGAGGAGGAAGAAAAAGAAGAAAAAGAAGAGAAGAAGAAGTAGATGAGCTAAACGAACTAGATAATTTTCAGAAGAGGATTAAATCTGTACGTTTGTTTTATAATCATATTTGACACTTTAGTGACACTTCTATCATATAAATCTGTGACACTTCAGTGACATTTATTGACACTTTTATTGACACTTCAGTGACACTTTTTGACTATGGTATTTTTCAAAAATCTGTGATGTCTATCATATAAATATGTTTTTTTGTTTTATTGTCATATGTTTTATTGTCAGGTATGACTAGACCATCTGGACGACGCGGAGGATTATATATTAGGCAGCCCCGTCAGCCTCGGGCTGGGGATGGAGAGGGCAGTTCCGTACCCTCATCCTCATCTCCGAGTACGCCAGTGTACCGTTCTGTTCCCGGTCCATTACCGGGACAGGGCAGTTCTAGCAGGTTGGCGACTCCTCCCTCATCGTCCAGCCTTCCTGTTCCCGGTCCATTACCGGACAGGGCAGTTCTAGCAGGTTGGCGACTCCTCCCTCGTCGTCCAGCCTTCCTGATCCCGCGTCCAGCATCCCTGATCCCCCGTCCAGCATTCCTACTGTCGACGGCTCTATGGAGGGAGCCCACGCCGATCATATGGAGGACGGTGATCAGACTGATCCTGCCCAGGCAGGAGGTGAGAGCGACCCTCCATGCGCTCCCCCGGGCGAGACGCGTATGGAGATTTGGACGGACGGGCCTATGAAGTAAGTTAATTAATTATTATATATTTCTCAAATGATTATATGTACATATATATTCATGAAAAATTATTATTGTATAGATATCGGCCTTCTGCAGTACAGAGACAGCTGGGGACATTTGTGAGGCAGAACTATGGTGGGCCTTGGCTCAACTACTCAGATGCTCCCGCAGATAGGAAGGCCTTTTGGTTCGCCCACTTCAAGGTAAAAAATTTGTTTATTTTTAAATTTTAATAATCATTTGTGTATATTATACAACTTTTGTATTTTACTTCTTGTAGAGGACCTATTTCTATCCACCACACCAGGCGGCAGGATCGAGGGCCAATTTCCTGCCGTCATAGCCAAGCTCATCCGTGATGCGATCGACGACCAGAAGCGTCGTGATCGCCGGACGTCCGATCCAGGGTTGGATTACGCCAGAGCAGTGGACTGCGATGAAGGCTAGATTCAGCGAGCGCCAGTACCAGGAGCGGTCTGAGAAGGCCAAGGTGGTGCGGTCGAGCGCCGGTAAGTGGTGTGGCGGCTCCATTCCGATGACGGAGCATTTTCGTCGTCTGGTACGTTTCCTATGACGGACATTAATTTATATATAGTTCGATATAATGTTTAATACTAATAATAGATAATATATTTTAACAGGTAAAGAAGGGTGAGGACCCGAACATGGTGACCGTCTTCCTGTCACCCATCGGAGGGCTGGGGACTTCATTGACGAGAGGGCGACGCAGGCATATGTAAGTTCTATTCAACTAATATTAACTGACTATAATTTAGAAAACAGGAAAATAGATATCAATATAGACTTTAGTAAACACTTACACGTTAGCAAACATGTTCTAGGCCGAGTTTGTTCGGCTACAGAAGGAGGCGGCTGATGCTGCTGCTGCTAGTGCGCAAGCAGAGGGAGGGCTGGTACTTTCTCCCAGCCGCCTGCAGAGCCATCGCCGGACGAGCTCTGGATGATCGCCGTTGGCGGTCTTCAGAAGGGTACGTACTACGGTACGGGATCCTACGGCGCGTATTTGGCTTCGGAGTCATCCCGGGCCCCCTCTGTCAGTGCGCAGTCTCCGGCTACGCAGGCGTCGTCACGACCTGAGGATGTTCGTCGTCAGATCGAGGAGCTGCATCGCGAGTTGCAGCAGCAGATTTCTGATGCGGTCGAGCGACGATCCGACCCTCCGATCGTCACCGGACGATTTGATGCGGTCGAGCGCAGTATACAGGAGCAGATGAGTCTGCATCAGGCTGCAGCTGCCAACTTGCAGACGCTCACCGAGTCTACGCAGCGCACGGAGCGTAGACAGGTCGAGCTGGACGGATGCAGAGGAGCCTTTCTCTCTCAGTCGCTCAGTATACTGAGAAGGTGGTGAGTGCCTTGCTGCGCATGGTGAGCGACTGCGAGAGCTGGAGCAGGTACGTCCTCCGGGTCCATCGACGGCACCGACTCCAGATACTGCACTGCCTCCGGCGCCGACTCCAGACATTGTACTGCCTCCTACTGCCCCTACGGTACAGCTCACCCAGGAGCAGTATGACTACATTCTATCCCAGTTGCGCGGCAGGGGTCCGCAGTGATTTTATTGGTTTTTTTATGACTTGTATGTATTGGCCCTATGGGCAAATTGTTTATTCATACACTGTTGTTTATACACTTGGTGGAGACTTTTTATCATCTTCCATTTTTATTTGACTCTATTGGATGTTTGTGAGGATGTGTGTCTTTGATATTTACTTTGCACTGCCTCCTATTTTTATTGTGATATTTACTGTGATATCTGCGACGGGATGACAAATATACCTACGCTGGGTTATAAGCGATGATCTGATATACAAAGGAGATGCTGCCGAAATTTTAAAAAAATATATTGTGTATTTTTGTTATGATGTGTGTCTGTGTTTACAGTGAATGTGAAATACAGTGTTCGGAACCATCGACAGTTTCGATTACTGTTGTATGTTTTATCTTGGATAGAAATAGCAACAGTTCATGGTGCACTTCTGAGAGCTTCATTTTCACGTCCTTCACTTTCTCGGACGTCGTAAAGGTTCCCGAGAAGGTGAAGGACGTGAAGAGGAAGCTCTGAGAAGTGCACCCTGAACTGTTGCTCTTTCTATCAAAGATAAAACATACAACAGTAAGCGAAACTGTCGATGGTTCGAACACTGCACTTCACACACACTGTAAACACAGACACACAGCATAACAAAAGTATTAATATATTTTTTTAAATTTTTTTTATATTAGCGACGTATAGCGACGTTCTGCGATGTACTGCGACGTCACACAGACGTCGCTATACGTCGCTAACTAGCGACGTTACGTCGCTCGACGTCGCTAATATACGCTCGCTACGTTGCCCACGTGGCCACGTGGATGCCATGCCTCGTCATCATTTATAAACTTTTGAAGCATCGCTAGTGGTCGCTTTACGTCGCAATGTTGGCGATGTACTTATACGTCGCTCTCTGTCGCTCATTTTGCGACATCTAGCGACATTGGACGCCGCGTCGCCAATAGCGACATTCGGCGACGAAATTACCATCTGCGACTTGCCTATAAGCGACGTAGGTTTTTCGTCGCTAAATACGTCGCAAATCATTGTTAGCGACGTATTTAGCGACGTCTCCTGACGTCGCTAATCTGGATTATTTTAGTAGTGTGTGTATATACATGTATATATTTAGATATATAGGTATTTACTATATATGTGTGTATATAGATAAAATATTGATTTACATATATAGTAATAAGGAATACAAAGAAATGAAGTAATAAAACCCAAAACCCATGCAAAAGACCCAGCCCAACCCGAGCTTACAGCCCAGCAACCGACCCTAAGAGAACCCCTCAGCCTAGGCCACGACTTGTGAGCTCAGCTCAGGCTGAGAAATTCCAGCCCAAACGACTAATCCAACAGCCCAAGGCCCAACCCATTCCTCTGGACCAGCCCACAACCTAACTTAATATTTTCCAACCAAACCGAACCTGGCAAAGGGCCAGGCCCGACCACAGCAGTGTATTCGTATACACAGAGGAAGACCCGAATAAACCCCCCCATAACCAAGCCACAGGTTCTCCCAACCCGATCTCTCAATCCAGCCGAACCGAGGGAGGGGAGAAATCGCGTGTGCTATATAAATATGCTTAAGAACTAAAACCTAAATAGCCCCCACCCCTCGTGAACCTTTCCTGGCCCCTGGCGTGCCGCCACGATGCCAGACGATCGCCGGCGGCGGCTTAGAAAGGCGCGCACATCAATGTGAATCAGCAACGTTCAGACTACGCCGAGGCAACTTCGCAGCGGGTTTGCACGATGCTCACCGACCAATTTTCAATCCGATTCTTCGGGTAAGATCCTAACCCATACGACTTTGATTCCCTTCAAGTAGAAGATTTTACTTCGCTGTGTACGTGCCGATAATCGAGTGCCAAAATCGAAAAAAATCTCGATTTTCTGAGTATAAAAACTACCCCAATGTCCAAGGTTTGCGGTCAATTTGCGACCAGAACATCGCGAGTTGTGGAAAACCGTCTGAACAGACTTCTAGACAACCTAACCAAGATGGAAACGTTTTAGATTTAATTCTTGTTGGTTAATTGATGTTTAAAATTAGGATAAAGTTTGACAAAAATCTATTTTCAAAACATAGAAATTCATCCACACGACGTGCGTCCCGCCATTCCGGGCGACGTGGTCGCGCACCGTAAGCATTAAAAGCTGCATAATGGCTTCGTGGTTGTGTGGGCTTTGACGGAATTCAAATTGGTCGCGTGTGCGCGACGAATTTGATGCGTATCCGTCAAAATTTACCGTATCGTGCACTTTGCAAATTCTCCAATTAATTTGTGCACACTCGTCAGATCGAGACAAAACTTACGCCAACAGGACCGTATCATTTTTTGGTCCTGCATGCCAAGTTTGGTCCAATTCTGAGACAGTTGATAAAATTATCGTTTTGTGGGCCCCGCGGTTCCACTCAACGGACGATTTTGTGCACGGCCCGCCGGAATCCAACTTTGGACATACGGTTGGATTCGTATCGAAAAACGGGATCCGTAGACATGTAGTTTGATGACTTTAGAGACCAATGACTCTGGCACTCTTTTCGGTGCAAAGCGGGTCCAACGGCGGACATCGTTTTTGCCCGAAATTATCGTTTTACCCCTGTGTCCAGAATTGGACTTAATAATAGGCAACCCTAGCTAATTTGACTATTCTGAGAATATTGGTAACATTTATTTCAGCTTTCGGAGACAGTTGTGATGACTTGGACGTTATGCGTACCAGTTGACGGTATTTATGGGTTCTTCGTGCTGCCACCAGGCAAGTATACCTTGCCCACTCTACAGTATTCTCATGCATATTGCAGTTTCTTTTCTGTCACCTTTCATTACCTGCTTCTTATGTTCATATCAGTAATATTTTCCTCATTTACGTGCACGTACATTACTTTCTTTATCCAGTATATCACTGTTACTCCATGTGTAGGTCCTGGTAGTAATGCCTTGTCCTGAGTCACATTCACTTGATATGTCTTGACCTGTTAGTTGTACTTGACTTCATTCGACTTGACTGGACACCTGTATAGTTTCTTGTGACATAGAGGACAGTTACTAGGCATGCGGGCGATTTTCTGTTGGCCGGTAGTTCAGATGAGCTTCGGTTGTATTGATTATTCTATTGGCCGTTAGTTTCGTGCTACGGTTGTGATATTCTGTTGGTCGTTATTCTCAGAGGAGATGCGATTGTGAATATTCTGTTGGTCGTTAGTTTCGGATGAGCTACGATTGTCATGGCACTCTGTCTGTTAGCCCAAGTGTCGAACATTGTCCTTGATGTTGCGTCATCATGTATTTGTTTAGGAGTAGAGCGTCATATTTCTGTCATTCCCTTTATGCATGTTATTTACTGTTATAGTGGCATGTTTTATGTATCTTGCTAGTCCTCTGAGGACCTGATGATCTCTTCAGGTTTAGCGACTGCATGGGATTAGTTAGCAGAGCAGGATGGTAGAGGATTGCGATGTTTGATACAGGTATTTGCTTGTGATATTTCTTTATTATCTTTTTGTGCTTTATATTCAGTACCATGATATACTCTGCTTATTTATAGACTCTTATCATTCTTGGAGTCTAATCGAACATATGCTAATGGGCTGCAGACCATGACCCATACTTGTTCATTCTTGTTTTATGTGATTCATGTGGATTGAGATATACTTTAGATTAGACATGATATCCATGACCTTGACAGCTTATACGTACTCGAGTCGGGCTGGAGTCCGCTCGATACGTAGCTGGCTTGCTCACGAGCTCGCGTCCGAAAATCGGGTGCGGGTCGTGACAATAAAAGTCCAATGTGGGGTGACACTATATCCAAACTAATTTTCTAGGATCTTTACACTAGTGCGGGGTGAGGTCCAATACGTCTATAACTCAAAACAACACAAAATATTAAAAGTCGTAATTATTCAATAAATAAATCAAACTGTACACTATGTTCCAATAATTTTTGAAATAGACAAAAGCTCAATTATACATAAAATAAAGTACCAAAATGATCCTTGTTAATTATAGAAATTTATACTAATTTTTCTGGAATTTATAAACCCTCATAGATATTTATTAAAAATCAGCAAACACATGTATCCTGAAAATAATTATGTTTTCCTATTTTTATAAAATACCAAAATACTTATTAAATGCTAGAAAATTATAGTAAATTAGCTAAATTAACATAGTATTTAAATACAATTTTTTCCAGATTTTTACAGCAATTAAAATATATAAAAATTCAAAAACAGAAAGTAATAATTTTTATAAAAATAATTAATTACAAATTAAGGATGATACATAAGCAAAATCTACAGATGTTGTCGGATGATAAAATAAATATCACCAACGTGTCCAGAATGGTCAAATTAGCTAGAATAGCCTACCCATAAGTCCAATTTAGACACAGGGGTAAAACGGTAATTTCGGATCAAAATGATGTCCGCCGTTAGACACACTTTGCACCGAAAAATGTGTCAGGATAGAAGTCTACAAAACCTACCAAATTATATGTCCACGAATCCAGAATGATGATACGAACCCAACGGTATGTCCGAAATAGGATTTCGATGTGCCGATCTCAAAATGACGCGTTGACGCGGACACTTAGAATCCGGTTTGCACCGAAATGTGTGCCGGAGCAAACGTCTTCAAAACTCAGCAAATTATATGTCAATAAGTCCAGAATGACGATACGAACTCAACGATATATCCGGAATTGGATTCCGATGAGCCGATCTCAAAGTGATACGTTGACGCGAAAAGTAGGACCCGCTTTGCACCGAAATACGTGCCTGGGCCCATGTTCTCCAAATCAAGCAAATTTTATATGAAAACATGCCAGAACGACGTCACGAGTCTACTGGTGGTGTCAGAAATTGAATCCGAAGTCCCGAGTTCAAAAATGGAATTTAACAAGTGTAAATTAAAAAATACGGACGGGCAAATTTGGCGTCGAATTCGACCAACCAAACGTGCTTACAATAAAACGAAACTTAAGGGGCAGGAAGAGGGTTATACTAGCTGCGCAAAGGGACTGACGGCGCGCCAACCGGAGCTGCAACGGCGGAGTTTCGAGCTGACGAAGTCGGCTCCACAAAACTGTCCAAAAATAGTACAATTTAAAGTGTCAACTTGGTGGCCAGTTTGAGGTATCAAACGACGTAATTAACGGACAAAAATTGAGAGGAGTGAAGTGCTACATACCGAGATTAAGACGAAGCAAAGAGATCGCCGATCCAAAGGTCGGATTGACAAGAAAACACGTGCGAAGTCGGTGCGATGGGGCACCATTTTTGAGTTCAAAACTCGCGCGTCACGACGGGATTCCATTCAAAACGCACAAATAGCCTATGTGTCGTGCCAGGGAGTAAGGCAGTGGCCTGGGGGAGGTCGCCGGGGTCTCGACGGCCTAGGGGGACCGGCCACGGCGGCCGTGCGATGGCACGACGGCGGCACGCGCGCGTGCGCACGTGCGCGCTGCTGTCGAAGCTGCTGCCATTGTTGTAGTAGCTGCTGCTGCTGTGGCCGCACGAGGGCACAGCGGCGCGAGCGGTGCAGGCGACCGGCGGCGGAGTGTTGGTTCACGCGGAGGTGGCTCGGGTGAGGGTGTGGTGGTTCGGCTATGGTGGTGGTGGGAAGATGATGGTGAAGGTGATGGTGGTGTAAGGATGGTGATGGTGTTGGGCTTGATGGTGATGATGATGGTGAAGGATGAAGAGGAGGAGGAGAAGAAGAGGGAGGTGGTGGCTGTGGTGGTGGAGTTCACGGTGGTGGTGGTGTTGGTGTAGTGTAAGGAGAGAGGGAGAAAGAGAGTTATTTTTAAGTTTGTGTGTGTGTATAATATAGAAAGAGAGAGAGAGAGTGCGAATAGAGAGAGATTTGAAAGAGAGTGAGAGGGAGGTCGGCCAAAGGGGGGTGAGGTGTGCTGTGAGGTGGAGGAGGGGAGTGTGTGTGTGTTTGATATAGGAGAGAGAGAGAGAGAGAGTCATATATATATATATATATATTATATATATATATATATATATATATATATATATATATATATATATATATATATATATGAGATATTTGAGATATTTAATAAAGTAGAGGGAGGAAGAGATATTTTCAAAATAGAAAAAAGAGAAATATTGTGTGGGATATTTGGGCAGTCATGAGAGTATAACATGGAGCTTGGGTTCGGGTTCGATCGAGCCGGGTCGGGTCAAAATCGGACATGGTGCAATAATTGAATTAAAATAGGCATTTATAATAAAGGGTAAATAAGTAGCATGTGAGGACTCAAATAAATGGGACACAAGCGTCATGTGGGTAGTAGGCTTCATGTGGGCCATGTCCATACTTTGGGGCGACTAGGTTGGATCGATTCGGGTCCCGAAATTAAATTGGAAATTAAATCAGGTTTTACGGTAGATAATTAATTGGCTCAAATTGACCCGAAAGTTGTGCGAAGGAAATGAAGCACAAAATAGAGTGTTTGAGTGGGACACGAAGGTCATGGGTGAAGAGCGTCTCGAGTAGATCTTTCATGAGAAGTTGATTCTGAGAAAACGACTGGTCTGGTGCTCTTAAATTAAAAGTCACGGTAACGTGCAAACGATGATCAAAGATAAAAGTGGGAATAATTATTCAACGATTAATTGGTCTAAGTTGACCCAAAGTTGCGCGATACAAAAAGAGCACAAGGGAACGAGTTTAAGTGGGACATGATATATCAAAACAAAGATAATCTTGTCTACTACAAAACTCGTAAAGAGAGTTTACAGAGATTGGTATCCCTGACGTTCCAGAAATCAAAGTCACGAAAAGTACATTAATGATCAAAATAATTGAATAATAAAATTTATTACGAAAATAATCCATTCAGAAAATTTAAAATAAACCCTGAAATTCAGGGGGCTGACATCCTACCCACCTTACAAGAATTTCGTCCTCGAAATTAAAAATCACCCAATAGTTCAAACTATAACATGTAGCTGCTCTGGCTACGATACTCAAACTGCTACCCTTGCAATCATCTCTTCTGTTTCTCTTTACAATCTTTTTGGTTTAGGTTCCACTAAGTCCTTCTATCATAAACTTCATCATATAACCTTTAGAATCTTCCATACTAACATGGAACCTTAACGTATACCCTAAAATATAGGTCATTCTCTGGACATGTCTATAAACCTACAATGCTTGATCATCAACCATATTTTCAACCTTAATTGTAAATACTTGATTTCCTTGTCGTATCATAAGTATCCTTATTCTATCAATCCACGGTTCCTTTGCATCATTTGTCGTCAATCCTTTCCTACAGCTTCTCCTTAAAATTATACGTTCAATATTTATCCTTGGCGTAGAGCTTTCTTCTTTTTACTCAACAAGTCCTCTGAGTATAAATCCTCGATTTCAAACTCCCGATTTATTAATTACCAATGCACATATGTCTTTGCCTTGTTTCTTGTCTTTTTTAACTTATCTTTTCGACCCCGTATGCAATATTATATCTCATTCCAACTTATTCTATATCATTCCACATATCGATATACCCTTTAATCACATGTAATTAGCTATAGGTAACCAACCAAAATTATACAAATGCTAAATCCTCAATTTGTAAATACAGGATTCGGATCCTCAATCCGTAGTCACAACAATATAATATCTCATTTCTCCATCTTAGATACTCTATCATCAAGTTATACTATCAATACAATCGTTCTTAATGGTTTCCAAGTCTACTACAGTCAGTCACCCATACTTGTCTCATAAGCTTAATCTAGCCAATCCCTAGAAAAAGTATTTATCACAATCACACAATACATGTATAGTTATACTATAAAATCAGTTAACAAGGTTTGGCTATTTCGGTCGTCTATCAAGTAGAAGGTAACAAGGCCTAAGACTGGGTCAAGCAATCCATAACAGTGTCCAAACAAGTTATAGGTCAAGCAAAACGAGAAAGTTTATTGGAATATCTCCAAGGATGGTACGAAGACAACGAGATGCATAATGAGAAGAATTACCCAAGAGGTTAACGAAGAAGGGTTTAGTCAAGTCATAGGAAAGATGGAACACAAAAATAATTATGCCCAAAAAGATAACATGAAAGCAATCCTGTTGGAGAGTCTTAGAGAACCTATAATCCTAGTTGTGGATGTAGATAGAACAGAGTTAATCAAGACGGGGAAGAATGATAATAAGAATTTATTCTTGCTCATTCGGTCATAATGAAGTGAACCAAGTTGAGATATGATCGGATAACCATACACGTCTTCCTGAAATTATGTTGCCAGAATTTTTGCCACACCAGTAAGCTTATATGCAATAAACGATAGATTCATAACGATGGTATACACCCTATAATCATGTCATCTAGAATTCTCACCACGCCAACCGGTATGGCTGCGAGAAAATCTAGATTCTATAACTAAGATAAGTATACCCAAAATTAGGCCCTAGTTTTTGTCATACCAGCTAATATGGCTGCGATAAGTTCTAAACTCCATAAATAAAGCAGACGTTTACCTTATCAGGATATATCATAATTCAATCCACAAAATCTATCACGATGCAAGATCAAAGTCAACAACGAAAATCAAAAATCAATTTCAACAACGAATTTAGAGGAGAGTAAATGGAAATAAGCGAAAACAAATTTCTAGGTAAGATTAGAGTGAGATCCTCAGGGGTCATCCAAAGGGTACTATCCTGGTCAAAATTGTAATCCACTAAATTTTAAACAAGAGACTAAATATAGTTAACGGTCCTATGCTGTGATGAGTTCTCCTATGTTACAATCCTAGAAATCCTATAGGTGTTCTAAATGTTATCCCTAGTGTTAACAAGTTATCCTAGATCCTAATTACAGGCATGCTTGGTACAATAACATAACTAAACATATTAAGTCTGGACCTGCAGGGCCACCACTAAAAACATGTCATGATCCGTTACCCAAATTGTTGGGCCGGGCCAAACCATGTCCAGCCTACGCTTGGTTAAAGCGTAGTAAGCTGTTCTAAGAATAGACAATAAAGGATCTAAGCTGCTAACAGTTCTAATATCACATTTAGAGGTTCATCACAACACAACATCTATAAGCGAAAGTAAAAAAGTACAGACTTAAAAATATACTTCCAAAGTGTCTAACTGGAGACAAAGTCCAGTATCCAAACATAAGTTCAAAACAAAGTCTAAGTCTCAAAACACATGAAAAATATCTAAGCAAGGTTTCTCGCTGGGGCCTCTTCTGGAGCTAAGGCCAGGTCCTCAATGCAGTACCATAATATGTATCACATAGCATTTCCTTCTCAAAAAGTGAGCCTACAACGTTATCCTGTCAGGACGGGAGCAAGTACAACCTCTACAACTAAAGTACAGAATATATAATGAAAGAGATGTACAACAAGAAATATGGTGTGATAAGTCTATAGAACCAGAAATACTGAAAACATGGCCTCATGGTACAACTGGGATCACAGTATCATAGTAACATAGGGAACATGGCATATCTGGAATCATGGTATGACTGGAATCACGATAAAATACATTTGTCAAGGTGATACATGTATATCTAATGTTTAAAACTGGAGCAGGTACGTGATCGATCAATAGGTGTACAATGTACTGTGGCACATGTAAATAAATGTACATACGTACAAGTGTACAAGCATGGGTGTACATCCGTACAGAAATACGGGATAATAGCCTACGACAAGGTATACATATAAAATACGATCTTGTTCGGTACGATAGAGGGGGCATTATCACGTACTCAACTATCAGTTTTCCCATAACCCAGGTTCTAACATGTAAGAGCTACTGAGATCGGTATAAAGCACGGTAGGTACTGATAGCAGTATAAAGCATAGTAAAACATGTACTGAGAACCATTAAGAAGCATGTGAAGATATAAGAACTGTCCTAAGCATGGCAGATACTGAAAGTAATACAACATGTGAGGATTTAACTTGCTACCTCAAGGATCAGTATTTTAACAGGGTTAATACATGTTCTAGCATTAAAAGACAGTAAATGAGTTTGTAGATATACTTGCCTCAAGTAAAGCAAGAATACTAGTACGAAGATATAGATGTCCGGTGTCCTGTCAATAATGATATACAAACTCAGCCTCTAAGTTATGTTCAAGATTTTACACTAGTGGTGTGACACGACTCCTAACTGGATACTAGCCAAGTGGGGACCTAGCATAAAAGTCCAATGTGGGGTGACACTATATCCAAACTAATTTTCTAGGATCTTTAAACTAGTGCGGGGTGAGGTCCAATACGTCTATAACTCAAAACAATACAAAATATTGAAAGTCGTAATTATTCAATAAATAAATCAAATTGTACACTATGTTCCAACAATTTTTGAGATAGACAAAAAGCCCAATTATACATAAAATAAAGTACGAAAATGATCCTTGTTAATATAGAAATTTATACTAATTTTCTGGAATTTATAAACCCTCATAGATATTTATTAAAAATCAGCAAACACATGTATCCTGAAAATGAGTTCTATTTTCCTATTTTTATAAAATACCAAAAGTACATAATAAATGCTAAAAATATTATAATAAATTAGCTAAATTAACATAGTATTTAAATAAAAAATTTCCCAGATTTTTACAGCAATTAAAAAATATATAAATTCAAAAACAGAAAGTAACAATTTCTGGAAAAATAATTAATTACAAATTAAGGATGATACATAAGCAAAATCTACAGATGTTGTCGGATGATAAAATAAATATCACCAACATGTCCAGAATGGTCAAATTAGCTAGAATAGCCTACCCATAAGACCAATTTAGACACAGGGGCAAAACGATAATTTCGGGTCAAAATGATGTCCGCCGTTGGACACACTTTGCACCGAAAAACGTGTCAGGATAGAAGTTTACAAAACCTATCAAATAATTTCCACGAATTCAGAATGATGATACGAATCCAACGGTATATCCAAAATAGGATTCCGATGTACCGATCTCAAAATGACGCGTTGACGTGGACACTTGGAATCCGGTTTGCACCGAAATGCGTGCCGGAGCAAACGTCTTCAAAACTCAGCAAATTATATGTCAAAGAGTCCAGAATGATACGAACTCAACGGTATATCCGGAATTGGATTTCGATGAGCCGATCTCAAAGTGACACGTTGATGCGAAAAGTGAGACCCGCTTTGCACCAAAATGCATGCCAGGGCTCACCTTCTCCAAATCAAGCAAATTTTATATGAAAACATGCCAGAACGACGCCACGAGTCTACTGGTGGTGTCAAAAATTGAATCCGAAGTCCCGGGTTCCAAAATGGAATTTAACAAGTGCAAATTAAAAAATTCTGACAGCCAACTTTGGCGTCGAATTCGACCAACCAAACGTGCTTACAATGAAACGAAACTTAAGGGACAGGAAGAGGGTTATACCAGCTGCGTACAGGAACTAACGGCACGACAACCGGAGCTACGACGGAGGAGTTACGAGCTGACGAAGTCGGCTCCACAAAACTGTCCAAAAACGGTACAATTTAAAGTGTCAACTTGGTAGCCAGTTTTGAGGTATCAAACGACGTAATTAACGGATGAAAATTGAGGGAGTGAAGTTCTATATACCAAGATTGAGACGAAGCAAAGATATCGCCGATCCAACGGTCGGATTGACCAAAAAACACATACGGATTCGCTGCGACGGGGCACCATTTTTGAGTTCAAAACTCACGCGTCACGACGGGATTCCATTCAAAACACACGAATAGCCTATGCGTCACGTCGGAGAGGAAGGCGGTGGCCTGGGGGAGGTCGTCGGGTCTCGTTGGTCGAGGGGTACCGGCCACGGCGTACGACGGCGGCCCGCGTGCGCGCGCACGTGCGCGCTGCTGCCGAAGTTGCTGCCAGTGTTGCAGTAGCTGCTGCTGCTGTGGCCGCACGGGGGCACAGCGGCGGCGAGCGGTGCAGGCCCGACGGTAGCGGAGTGGTGGTTCACACGGAGGTAGCGCGAGTGAGGGTGTGGTAGTTCGGCTATGGTGGTGGTGGAAAGATGATGGTGAAGGTGATGGTGGTGTGAGGATGGTGATGGTGTTGGGCTTGATGGTGATGATGATGGTGAAGATGATGAAGAGAAGGAGGAGAAGAAGAGGGAGGTGGTGGCTGTGGTGGTGGAATTACGGTGGTGGTGGTTGGTGTAGTGTAAGGAGAGAGGAAGAAAGAGAATTATATTTTTAAGTGTGTGTATGTATATAATATAGAAAGAGGAGAGAGAGTAAGAATAGAGAGAGAGAGATTTGAAAGAGAGTTAGAGGGAGGTCGGCCAAAGGGGGGTGAGGTTTGCTGTGAGGTGGAGGGGGGAGCGTGTGTGTGTTGATATAGAGAGAGGAGAGAGAGAGTTATTTATATTATATATATATTATATATATATATATATATATATATATTATATATATAAATATATATATATAAATATATATATATATATATTATATATATATATATATATAAAATATATATATATCTATATATAAATATATATAATATATATATATATGAGATATTTGAGATATTTAATAAAGTAGAGGGAGGAAGAGATATTTTCAGAATAGGAAAAAGAGAAATATTGTGTGGGGTATTTGGGCAGTCAGAGTACAACATGGTGCTTGAGTTTGGGTTCGGTCGAGCCGAGTCGGGTCAAATCGGACAGGGTGCAATAATTGAATTAAAATAGGCATTTATAATAAGGGGTAAATAAGTAGCCTATAGGGACTCAAATAAATGGGACACAAGCGTCATGTGGGTAGTAGGCTTCATGTAGACCATGACTATATTTTGGGTCGACTAGATTGGATCGATGTCGGGTCCCAAAATTAAATTAGAAATTAAATCAGGTTTTACGGTAGATAATTAATTGGCCCAAATTGACCCGAAAGTTGTGCGAAGGAAATGAAGCACAAAATAGAGTGTTTGAGTGGGACACGAAGGTCATGGGTGAAGAGCATATCGAGTAGATCATTAATGAGAAGTGGTTATGAGGAAAACGACTGGTCTGGTGCTCCTAAATTAAAAGTCACGGTAACGTGCAAACGATGATCAAAGATAAAAGTGGGAATAATTATTCAACGATTAATTGGTCTAAGTTGACCCGAAGTTGCACGATACAAAAAAGAGCATAGGAAACGAGTTTAAGTGGGACATGATATATCAAAACGAAGATAATCTTATCTACTACAAAACTCGTAAAGAGAGTTAACAGAGATTGGTACCCCTGATGCTCCAAAAGTCAAGTCACGGAAAGTACATTAATGATCAAAACAATTGAATATAAAATATTTATCAAAAATAATTCATTCAGAAAATTTAGAATAAACCCTGAAATTCAGGGGGCTTACAGACTATACAAGCTCTCCTCAACCGGCAGACCAAATGTGACTTGCCCTTCTCACAGAATCCCTCTGGCTGCTCCATGTATAACTCTTCCTCAAGATCACCGTGGAGGAATGCCGTCTTTATGTCCATCTACTCGACCTCCAAGTCGAAACTGGCTGCCAATGCTAGCACCACCCGAATAGACGACTGCTTGACGACTGGCGAAAAGATCTCATCATAATCCACGCCTTTTCGCTGACCGTAGCCTTTAACTACCAGCATCGCTTTGTATCGAGGACGAGTAGCATCATCCGTCTGCTTTATTTTAAATACCCATCGATTCTTCAAAGCCTTCTTTGCCCTTTGGCAAACGCATAAACTCGTAAGTAAAATTGGCATGTAAGGAACTCATCTCCTCCTGCATAGCCTGTATCCACTCCTGCCTGTGTTCGTCTTCTATAGCCTCTGCAAAGCTTTCGGGCTCTCTTCCAGTTAGAAGCACATACTCACCCGGTGAGTATCTCATAGATGGTCGATGCTCTCTGTCGTTCCTTCTCAATGGAGCCACTGGTGCTGGCTGTATACCAACAACCTCCTCTCCTTCAGAAACTGCCTCTCCGGCATGCTCATCCTTCTGAGGGACACCCTGACCACCATCAGCAGGCTGATCATGGTTGGGAGCAACTCCATGCACTGGCTTCCCCATAATTGGATCCTCTGCGATATCCTCTGGAAACTGCTCGAAACAAAATGACTCTAACTCAGGCAATTCATCAGCCTCAGAAGGCGTCTCGGAATCCTGAGTGTTGGTTATGGTCTTATCCTTGATGAATACCACATCCCTGCTTCTGTAGAGCTTTCTTCCCACTGGGTCGTAGAGTCTACAGCCAAACTCATCCCGATCGTAGCCGAAAAAGACGCATCGTCTCGTCTTCTGCTCAAGTTTGGACCTCTCGTCCTTCGGTACATGCACAAAGGTATTACAGCCAAACACTCGTAGGTGATTGTATGACGGCTCTTTGTCGTACCATACTTTGTCAGGCACATCGCCCTGTAAAGGAGCACTAGGAGATAAATTAATAACATAAGCAGCTGTGAAGAGCCTCACCCCAATAACTGTCTGACAAATTTGCTTCTGACAGTAAACACCGCACCCTCTCCATCATGTCCTGTTCATGCGCTCCGCTACACCATTGAGCTGAGGTGTCTTGGGCAGAGTCTTCTGGTGTCGTATCCCTTGCTCTCTGCAATACGCATCAAAGGGACCAATGTATTTGCCGCCATTGTCGAACTGAATACACAATAACTTCTTGTCTGTCTCTCTTTCAACAGAGGCCTGAAACTCTTTGAAAGTGGACAGCACCTGATCCTTGGTCTTTAAGGCATAGACCCAAACCTTTCTGGAACAGTCATCAATAAAAGTTATAAAGTAAGAAGCACCACCAATAGATTTTACCTTCATATCACCGCAGACATCTGAGTGAATCTACTCGAGCAACGCCAGCTTCCTTGAACCTGGGTGACTTTAAAAAGATACCCTATTTTGCTTCCCAGCTAAGCAGTGTGTGCATTTCTCCAACTTTGTAGACTTGAGCCCTGGAATCACCTTCATGTTCACCAAGTAGCTCATCCCCTTCTTACTGATATGGCCGAGCCACCTGTGCCATAACTCGGTAGACGCATCACTGACTGCGTTCACCCCATGTGCCCCCTGTGCGCTCCCCTCCATATAGTAGAGATCGGACTTCTTGCTTTCTCTGGCAATTGTAGTGCCCCGTCCCTACATCGTGCCCCGTATTTGACCACGGGGTGCGCGAGAAAGGAACATTGTCGCTATCGATTCGGTCGGGACCGATAGGTCGGGATCGGCCGAGTCGATCGAACGGGAACGGTTGAATTAAGATCCATTCCTCGTTATGGAATGTCTTCTTCGGAACCAAGTCCCATATTCAGCGGGTTGCGCCTCGAGGAATGACTCTGCGACTGAGTCGGGAGACTTTCTGTTGCTCTGCTTTTCACGCCGCTTGTGTTGGTTTTGGCTTTGTTTTCTGAATGCGTTTTCGTGAATATTTTCGATGGTTTTCATGGCTTGCATTTCAAACTCGTATTTTCTATCGGACTCCTTGAATAATGCAGTATTCTAATCGGTTGCTTGTGCGATTTCAGGTAATCGCGTAGGCGACGTCTAGCACGACCAACAAGTTCTCTCGCCAAGAAGTAAACTCAAGGTGAGTGGCCGACCCTTCTCTTCTCGACCCCCTTCCTAAGTAAATCGATAATGTTGTGCGAATGAAAGGATAAATACAAGGGCACGAACACGGGAAAAAGGATTGAGTTTTCAAAGAGAATGTAGGCTATGTCTTAATAACTAAAAAGAAAAATATGTCTTCACACGGTTATGGACAACTTGTCGACAAGGTGATAGTTTCCTCAAGTGGCAACCCGAGGCCACGGGACCGTTTCGGCCTAGGAGGAAACAGGGTGTAGTCGTGCATAAGGTTTCAGCACAGGTTAAGCGGGGACTTGCAACGGAGCTAGCTACTTGCGTTGAAAGGATCCCGATTAACAAAGCTATACGTCCAGGATGGCTTGTGATGCCAGTGACCAATCACACTAATGTTGTACTTGGTATGGAAATGATAACAATTGACAGGAAAGAACATGGTAAGTTTCATAAGGCGCGGTGCGGTCCGCCGTGGGTAAGTTTCGGTATAAATTTCATTGCTTGTCATATGCTTGTTGAAATCCATTAGGATGGTTAGAAACATTCATACATTAAGTCATATAAACTCTTCAACCAAATGAGAGCTTGGAACTTAAATGGCCACGCACCAGTACAAAGTGTAATATTCTGATCCTCGCTCTCCACGCAGGTACCCCAAACTACGGAGGGCGTGCCGCTTAAAACTCAAGGCGGCGTGGACACTTTTGAAGCCTCGTCCGCTTGTGAAGGCTTGTTTTCTGGATTTTCTTTTGAAGAAGACCCGCACTCAGTCCAAAAGAAAGATGGCGACTCGACTTTCCGCGATAGCAGGTGAAAATGTGTAATGGTTTTTGCTTGTATAAAGGGGTGTAATGTATGGAACGACTATCTCATCGGCGTTCATTTTGTAAGTCGAGTCATGTTGTAGCCCGCGCGGCAATGAATGTAATGAAGTCAATGTAAATGAAGTTTTATTTTCAATGAAAAAGTTTACTTCTATTTCAAATGTGTCAATCAATTTCTCTGCGTACTCTAATTTGATGTTGTGTTTCGGATAACCTTATGACTATGCCTTGTGCGATCGCAACTTAGGTTCGTACGGCATCACGCCCGGGGATGACTATCGATTCTACGGAATCGGGGCATGACATAATGGTATCAGAGCACGAATTTACATCCTTTGGCCTCGTGCCTAGAGTTCCAAACCTTTAACCTCGCATCGATGAGATAAGTTGTTCCATACAATGAGTCCGTAATAATTTGTGACTGATGCGTTTGTCTTCGTATCGCAGAAGTGACGGAACCCACGGTCGAGCAAGAACAGAGCGCTTCTAGCGGCTCTAGTAGTTCGCATCGAACGCGGGGCGGACCTTCTAACAATACCATCGAAAGGATGCTGCGCATGAAGGAGGCGCAGCGAAACCAGTCCGAGAACCGACATCAACAGACGGAGGAACGACATGCCGAGTTCGAAGCTCGCTTCGACGCACACGCGAAACTTCAACAAAAACAGCTGGATACCCTGCAGCAGATCGTCCATACAATGGCGGCCAACGGAAATTCTGCGACTACGCCTACCGTCACCGCACATACTGCCACTGGGCCGACGATCCAACCCATTGAAGTCGATACAGCGGAGCCCGAGTGTAGCTTCCCTTCCAGGAAAATTTTTCAAAATATTTTTTTATTATTTAATTGTTTTAAATAGTGATTTTAGAATTTTATAAATAATTATTTAGTTAATTATTGCGGTAGGTGATTTTAATCATGGTTGAGTTTTGAAGTACAAGACGGCTAGGAATCATGGCACGGATAGTGCAGTAGCGTGCTTTGACTAATGTTTAGCCATGGTAGGGGAATGCCGAGCCATAGAAGTGTCCTAACTAGGAAAACCAGACCAAGTTATAGCATGACCTTTATAAATAAGTTTAAATTAATTATTATATTTATTGACTTTGTAGGAACCTGGTTGAACCAAGTTAGTTGGAACTGGGTCGAACCAAATCCAAGCCCATGTAGGCATGTAGTGAGACCCAATACGGTCCTGTAGACATATTCTAAGTAGATGCAATATCTTTAGGTCTTGGCATTTAATTTTGAATAATTGTTACATGTACAATATAAGTATTATTATTATTATTTTATTAGTGTTTACAATATTTGTGTGATTTTCGGGAGCCAATAAAGAGTGTGCGTACTAGATTCATCAAATCTTACTACACTTGCTTCTGGATTATTTTTCGTTGTTATTGGGATTATTAGTAATATTTATAATATTGTGGGTGTATATATATATACATATAAACAGGAGGTATGCGTATGCGTATGAATATATATATATATATATATATATATATATATAATATAATATATATATATATATATATATATATATATATATATATGTATTTGTGTGTGTATAAGATATATATGTATATGTATATAGATATTATTTATTTGTAGGGATGTGAATATGTATATGTCTATATATAAATATTTGTATACCTGTATATGTCTATATATAAATATTCATATATGTATATGTGTGTATATATATATTCGTATATGTGTATATTGTATATATAAAATATATTGGTAAGTATACTAGTACGTATATGTATATACGTGAACGTATATATATATATATATATATATATATATATATAAATATATATATATATATATATATATATATATATATATATATAATCTATATTAAGCTTGAAAACAAATGTACTTAAGCACACAACACAGCCTAGCCCTGCACCCAGCCCATATAGGCCCATACCCGAGCCCGGCCAAAACACCAACAGACCCGAACCTTAAGTTCCACACAAAGCAACCCCAAACGCAGCTTGGCCCAGCCAATGCTACTCACATTCCTCCTGAATTCGACCCAGTATATGTACACAGCGTGCATATATATACATGCATAGAGAGATTAGAGTAAACAAACCCTAGCCGAAGTTCTTCTTTCCCTCCTTTCTCTCCTTCAGCACCCTGTGCGGCCAGGACGAGACTCCTCGCCTCACCAATCGTCTCGCGCGCAGCCTTGTTTTCCCTCCGATCATCCATGGCAGCATGGTGCGAGCCCCTCGCCGACCAGTCGAGCGTTGATAATGGGAAGCGGCCATGGCAATGCGGTAGCCGTGCTTCTGCGCGCGAGCCTTGGCCAACGGGGATTGCCATGTGATCTCGCGGCTCCGACTTTCTAGGGAACGACGTCGGGCATCGGGCAGAACCGCCCACTGCGGGTGCAACCAAGCGCCAGCCTGCTCGTCGGCAGTAGTCCTCACCGGCCACTCCGCAACTTTCTGCCATCCCACCCCTGGACGCTGGACCACCGTGCATCGCCGGCGCGAGCACTAGCAGCAAGCATGGCAACAGCATTAGTAGCGGCCATGGCGCGGCCACCCTGGCACCGTCGCGGCAGGCGTTCCGGCCGGCACAGCCCATAGTGTCGTACAGCAGGCGCGTCACTACAGGTTCTACAGTCGTGGCGACGACCACCGCAACCCGTGGTGCGAGGCTTTGCCGATGCTGTCCTCATTGGCCGACGTTGCCGCGCCGACGTTGCACCGTCCAAAAATTCCCATCGAACCCGTCCAGAAGACCCCCGCAGCCGTCATCTCCACCATCTATATTTCCCCATGACCGCTCGCATCCTCGTCGTGCCGAGTAGTCGATGATCGGCGACCAGACCGCCGAGATCAACTCATTGAGCGCTCTCAGGGAGTCCGCCGAGAGAAGCGCCGAGCTCGGGAAAGAGAAGCAGGCGTAGTGATGAATGGTTGCGTCAGCTTCGATATTTCCGTGACGTGCTCCCACCATGCATTGCCTTCTCCCTTTCCTTGTTGGTCGATACTGTTGCTGTCACTACAAGATCTATTTCCCTCCCAAGCGGCATCCTCCTCTACGTATATTTTCTTTCCTGCTATTCCTTAATCCCTTATTTATATTAATGTCCAATATAAACGAGAATCTGTAATAGAGATTAATAGTTTAGAATGTGGCTATCACAGTATATGAATGGGAAGATGGTTCTATCGGCTGAGTATGGGTGGGGAGTATGGGGACATGTTACATTGATAGGTTGGCATAGCTGTGGTGTGTGCTTAGGGTTGCACCTTGTGTGGCCAGTGAGTGAGGAAGTTTTAATGTGTTGTATACTTACTGTTCATGCACTAGTATAACAACAGGAGGTAAATTGTTAATAACAAGGAGAAGGAAGTATAGGTTCATGTCATATAAGTGTTAGTGCCATATTCTAACAAATGAAGGCTTTAGCCCACTGGTTGGGAAGTTGAGTGAGATATGGGTGGTCTTGGGTTCGAGCCCATGTTTGGGGAGGACAGTGAGCTCAAGTTAACAAAGGCCCTATCCTAGTTTGGGAAATTATGAAGTCCTTTTTTTTGATATGTTTAGAGGCTAGTTGGTGATGTATAGATTCAATTTATTATATTGTGTAGTGACCAAATTAATATATTTTCCTTGTTTACAAATAAATATTATTGCCATCCTTTATAGATTAGACCTATGTCCATAGTAATATTTTTCTAATAAGCTAAATACATGATTAGTTGATAGAAAGGATTGCTAGCTCAGATAATTAATTTAAATCCTAAATGTTCCTCTAGGGTACTTGGGCACTCCGGACTTGGACTGTACCACCATCTTAGTTTCAGTGCTTGAAATCAGGCAAGTACCTTGCCTCCCTCTACAGTTTATTTACATGCATGTTTCTATTATTATAGTTTTACTAGTTGGTTATTTACATGTGAATCGTATATCGTGCTTGCTAGTATAGATATAGTCTATGTACATGGTTAGCCTTGTAGTTCGTATTGGATTGGTTCTCTCGTGTATCGTGATTGGGTCGTGTCGTGTCTTCACATGTGTCTTGATTGAGTCGTGTCTGCAAGTATATGTGAGTGAACTGCTATTCCTTGTTTTTCCCACAACCTGCGAGTCCACAAACGGGACGAGGGTTGCCTTTGCACCTGCGAGTCCACAATCGGGGCGAGGGTGACTTGTCTTGAAACTGACCTGCGAGTCCACAATCGGGGCGAGGGTTTGTATCCATTGATCTACCAGCAGTTCATTTATGCATATTTGATCCCGTATCCATGTTCATAGTTACCTGTCAGTAGCCACATGTCAGTTTTCCTGTCTAGTTTCTGTTTATATCCTGTATATATTCTTGCATGATTAAACTGTTAGATAGGCATATTTTATGTATCTTGCTAGTCCTCTGAGGACCTGATGATCTCTTCAGATTTAGCACTACATGGAGTTAGTTAGCAGAGCAGGATGGTAGAGGAATGCGATGCATGATACAGGTATTTGATTGTGATATTATTTTATTATCTTCTCGTGCTTTATATTCCATATCATGATATACTCTGCTTAGTTTATAGACTCATATCATCCATAGAGTCTAATCGAACAATATACTAATGGACTGCAGACCATGACCCATACTTGTTCATTCTTGCTTATATAATTCTTGTGGATTGAGATATAGTTTAGATTAGACATGATACCCATGACCTTGACAACTTATACGTACTCGAATCGGGCTGGAGCCCGCTCGATACGTAGCCGGCTTGCTCACGAGCTCGCGTCCGAAAACCGGGTGCGGGTCGTGACAAGTTTTTATGGTGGCCCATGCAGGTCAGAGCATATCGTACCGGTTACGTAACTGTTTGGTACGTGCCTGCGACTATGACTAAACCTTAGATATCTCAATCCACTCTGCCTTGAAAATTCTCTTAGAAATTTCTCTACCATCTTTGAAACTTCGTATTCGTTCCCGATTATTCTTCCTTGCCTTCTTGTACCATTTGATTCTCGTCCCTTCCTATTTCGAGGTGACAAATGATCATGCTGTCTAGGATTCATTAAAAAATCTTAAGTTATAGTATAATATTGTTTGATTATTGAATATTTGGTTGTTTATAGATATGAGGGATTAAATAGGCCATGTGTCCTAGATATCTGTTGGAAGGACGGTTAGCCAATAGTTAGAAGATTATAAGATTTTAGTGACCGTATTTTGAGGAGTAGTATGACCAAAGGTGGGTAGAAGTCCTCGGGGTTTCATAATTACAAATGGCTAGAGAGGGTTATAAAATATTTGGAGAAATTAAATTCGAGGAGATTAAGGACTTTGAATTTTAAGGAATAGTCATGAATTGGAATTTCGAGGACGAAATTATTTTTAAGGTGGGTAGATTTGTAGCTTCCCTTCCCGTAGAATTTTTAAAATATTTTTTATTATTTAATTGTTTTAAATAGTGATTTTAGAATTTTATAAATAATTATTTAGTTAATTATTACGGTAGGTGATTTTAATCATGGTTGAGTTTTGAAGTACAAGACGGCTAGGAATCATGGCACGGATAGTGCAGTAACATGCTTTGACTAATGTTTAGCCATGGTAAGGGAATGCCGAGCCATAGGAGTGTCCTAACTAGGAAAACCAGGCCAAGTTATAGCATGACCTTTATAAATAAGTTTAAATTAATTATTATTAGATTTATTGACTTTGCAGGAACCTGGTTGAACCAAGTTAGTTCGAACTGGGCCGAACCAAATCCAAGCCCATGTAGACATGTATGAGACCCAATACGGTCATGTAGACATATTCTAAGTAGATGCAATATCTTTAGGTTTTGGCATTTAATTTCTAATAATTGTTACATGTACAATATAAGTATTATTATTATTATTCTATTAGTGTTTACAATATTTGTGTGATTTTTGGGAGCCAATAAAGAGTGTGCGTACTAGATTCATGAAATCTTACTACACTTGCTTCTGGATTATTTTTCGTTGTTATCGGGATTATTAGTAATATAATAATATTGTGGGTGTTATATATATATATATATATATATATATATATATATATAATATATATTTATAATATATATATATATATATAGATTTTATATATATATATATATTTATATATATATATATATATATAATATATATTTTTATATATAATATATTATATATATATATATATATATATATATATATCTATATATATATATATATATATATATATAAACAGGAGGATACGTATCCTCCTGTATAATAATATATATATATTATATATATATATATTATATATATATTATATATATATATAATATATATATATATATTATTTTTGTGTGTATAAGATATATATATATGTATGTGTATATAGATATTTGGTTGTAGGGATGTGAATATGTATATGTCTATATATAAATATTTGTATACCTGTATATGTCTATACATAAATATTCATATTATGTATATGTGTATATATATATTCGTATGTGTATATTGTATATATAAATATATTGGTAAGTATACTTGTACGTATATGTATATACGTGAACGTATATATATATATATATATATATTATATATATATATATATATATATATATATATATATATATTAAGCTTGGAAACAAATGCACTTAAGCACACAGCACAGCCTAGCCCTGCACCCAGCCCATATAGGCCCATACCCGAGCCCGGCCAAAACACCAACAGACACGAACCTTAAGTTCCACACAAAGCAACCCCAAATGCAGCTTGGCCCAGCCAATGCTACTCACATTCCTCCTGAACCCGACCCAGTATATGTGCACAGCGTGCATATATACATGCATAGAGAGATTAGAGTAAAGAAACCCTAGCCGAAGTTCTTCTTTCCCTCCTTTCTCTCCTTCACCACCCTGTACGGCCAGGACGAGCCTCTTCGCCTCACCAATCGTCTCGCGCGCAGCGTTGTTTCCCTCCGATCATCCATGGCAGCATGGTGCGAGCCCCTCGCCGACCAGTCGAGCGTTGATAATAGGGAGCGGCCATGGAAATGCGGTAGCCGTGCTTCTGTGCGCGAGCCTTGGCCAACGGGGATTGCCATGTGATCTCGCGGCTCCGACTTTCTAGGGACCGACGTCGGGCATCGGGCAGAACCGCCCACTGCGGGTGCAACCAAGCGCCAGCCTGCTCGTCGGCAGTAGTCCTCACCGGCCACTCCGCAACTTTCTGCCATCCCACCCCTGGACGCTGGACCACCGTGTGTCGGCGGCACAAGCACTGGCAGCAAGCGTGGCAACAGCATTAGTAGCGGCCATGGCGCGGCCACACTGGCACCGACGTCGGCAGGCGTTTCTGCCAGGCATGACCCATAGTATCGTACAGCAGGCGCGTCACTACAGGTTCTACAGCCGGGGCGACGACCACCGCAACCCGTGGCGCGAGGCTTTGCCGATGCTGTCCTCATTGGCCGACGTTGTCGGGCCGACGTTACACCGTCCAAAAATTCCCATCGAACCCGTCAAGAAGACCCCCGCAGCCGTCGTCTCCACCATCTACATCTCCCCATGACCGCTCGCATCCTCATCGTATCGAGTAGTCGATGATCGGCGACCGGACTGTCGAGATCAACTCGTTGAGCGCTCTCAGGGAGTCCGTCGAGAGAAGCGTCGAGCTCGGGAAAGAGAAGCAGGCGTAGTGATGAATGGCTGCATCAGCTTCGATATTTCCATGACGTGCTCCCACCATGCATTGCCTTCTCCGCTTTCCTTGTTGGTCGATACTGTTGCTGTCACTACAAGATCTATTTCCCTCGCAAGCGGCATCCTCCTCTAGGTATATTTTTTTCCCTGCTATTCCTTAATCCCTTCTTTATTATTAATGTCCAATATAAACAAGAATCTGTAATAGAGATTAATAGTTTAGAATGTGGGTATCACAGTATATGAATGGGAAGATGGTTCTATCGGCTGAGTATGGGTGGGGAGTATGGAGACATGTTACATTGATAGGTTGGCATAGCTGTGGTGTGTGCTTAGGGTTGCACCTTGTGTGGCCAGTGAGTGAGGAAGTTTTAATGTGTTGTATACTTACTGTTCATGCACTAGTATAACAACAAGAGGTAAATTGTTAATAACAAGAAGAAGGAAGTATAGGTTCATGTCATATAAGTGTTAGTGCCACATTCTAACAAATGAAGGCTTTAGCCCACTGGTTGGGAAGTTGAGTGAGATATGGGTGGTCATGGGTTCGAGCCCCATGTTTGGGGAGGACAGTGAGCTCAAGTTAACAAAGGCCCTATCCTGGTTTGGGAAATTATGAAGTCCTTTTTTTGTGATATGTTTAGAGGCTAGTTGGTTATGTATAGATTCAATTTATTATATTGTGTAGTGACCAACTTAATATATTTTCCTTGTTCACAAATAAATATTATTGCCATCCTTTATGGATTAGACCTATGTCCATAGTAATATTTTTCTAATAAGCTAAATACATGATTAGTTGATAGAAAGGATTGCTAGCTCAGATAATTAATTTAAATCCTAAATGTTCCTCTAGGGTACTTGGGCACTCCGGACTTGGACTATACCACCATCTTAGTTTTAGTGCTCGGAATCAGGCAAGTATACCTTGCCTCCCTCTACAGTTTATTTACATGCATGTTTCTATTATTATATAGTTTTACTAGCTGGTTATTTACATGTGAATCGTATATCGTGCTTGCTAGTATAGATATAGTCTATGTACATGGTTAGCCTTGTAGTTCGTATTAGATTGGTTCTCTCATGTATCGTGATTGGGTCATGTCGTGTCTTCACTTGTGTCTTGACTGAGTCGTGTCTGCAAGTATATGTGAGTGAACTGATATTCTTTGTTTTTCCCACAACCTGCGAGTCCACACACGAGGCGAGGATTGCCTTTGCACCTGCGAGTCCACAATCGGGGCAAGGGTGACTTGTCTTGAAACTGACCTGCGAGTCCACAATCGGGGCGAGGGTTGGTATCCATTGATCTACCAGCAGTTCATTTCATATTTGATCCCGTGTCCATGTTCATAGTTACCTGTCAGTAGCCACATGTCAGTTTTCCTGTCTAGTTCCTGTTTATACTCTGTATATATTCCTGCATGATTAAACTATTAGATAAGCATGTTTTATGTATCTTGCTAGTCCTCTGAGGACCTGATGATCTCTTCAGGTTTAGCACTACATGGAGTTAGTTAGCAGAGCAGGATGGTAGAGGAATGCGATGCATGATACAGGTATTTGATTGTGATATTATTTTATTATCTTCTCGTGCTTTATATCCATATCATGATATACTCTGCTTAGTTTATAGACTCATATCATCCATAGAGTCTAATCGAACAATATGCTAATGGGCTGCAGACCATGACCCATACTTGTTCATTCTTGCTTATATAATTCTTGTGGATTGAGATATAGTTTAGATTAGACATGATATCCATGACCTTGACAGCTTATACGTACTCGAGTCGGGCTGGAGTCCGCTCGATACGTAGCCGGCTTGCTCACGAGCTCGCATCCGAAAACCGGTGCGGGTCGTGACACCGAGCGTCAACCATCGACACTGAAAAAGTACAACTTTGAAGTATCAGAATTCAAGAAGGCATGCCGTACTTCCTTCAGCGGCATCGAGGGTCCCTCCATGGTAATCGACAGGTTGGAAGAGCTGGAAGATCACTTCGAGCTGCTCGGTATTGAAGAATCCAAGCAAGTCACCTGCGCACAACTTCAGCTACGGTTGAACGCGCACGACTGGTGGGCCGTGCATAAGCGAGCGATACGACACGACAATAACTCAGCGTCGATCTCTTGGGCCACGTTCCGCAAAGCCTTTGAAGTCGAGTACCTTTCGTCAGCCGTTTGTCAAGCGAAGGAGAATGAATTCATGCAGTTGAGGCAGGGAAATCGGACAGTAGAATAGTACGTCGTAGAATTCAACAAGTTGTCAAAGTTTGCTAGTACGTTTCTGCCTACAGAGGAGTGCCGCGTGCGACGGTTCGAAGTGGGTCTGCGACACTCTATCCGTGCGCATGTCGGGGTCCCGGAGTACAAGACCGTGGACGAGGCTCTGAATCACGCCCTCCGCCTGAGAAACTGTATCCTTCCGGTGCTGACGACGTTGTGCGCCACTCCAATCACAAACGTGCTAGCTATACGGGAGGCAACAATCACGCGTCAAAGCGTCCGAACCATGGCGGTTACCAGGGACATAACCCATCTTCGCGATGTACCAAGTGCGGTTCCTTTTGGCATGAGGCGAGCATGTGCTTTGTCTACGAAGGGGGATGCTTTGTTTGCGGACAGAAGGGTCACCACATGAAAGATTGCATGATCCGTAGGCTAAATCATC
Organism: Iris pallida; assembly: GCA_029216955.1. Lineage (NCBI taxonomy): Eukaryota > Viridiplantae > Streptophyta > Magnoliopsida > Asparagales > Iridaceae > Iris > Iris pallida. Next base: position 27,007,712 of record JANAVB010033017.1, read on the forward strand.
CCAATGCACCACCACAACAACACCGCCAGGAGAATCGAGGACAGGCCCCCCGACCTCCTCAGCACACTCAATCCAACAACCAAGATCGACGCCCTAATGCTCAAGGGCGTGTCTTTGCTCTGACTCGAGACGAGGCATTTGCTTCCGATACTGTCGTGACAGGTATATTGAACTTCAATAATGTATCTGCTCGTGTTTATTTGATTCAGACGCATCGCATACTTCCATATCGGCAGACTTTGCCACCGAGCACAAATTTCTGTAATGTTGTTAGACCTTAACCTTAGCGTAAGTATGCCTTCGGGCGTGCCACTACTTACAAACTTAGTCTGCGGGGGAGGAACCATATGTATCGGGGGCCAAAAGATCGGTCTTGATGCGATAGTTCTAGACATGAAGGACTTCGACATCATACTGGACATGGATTAGCTCGGTCCGTGCAAAGCAACCATAGACTGCGCTGAAAAAAAGGTCACATTTCGCATACCTGGAGTGCCTGAATTTTGCTACTCATGTGGTGAGGCGTCGCCGACCTGCATGGTGATCTCCGCAATATCTGCTCGACGGATGCTGCATTCCGGGTGCGAAGGCTATCTAGCTTCCGTTCGAGACATGCGACAGGATGGTGCAAACGCGGGAGAGGCCGACGTTGTGGCAGAATTCCCAGACGTGTTCCCGGACGAGCTACCCGGTATACCGTCCGATCGAGAAATAGAGTTCACCATCGACACATTCTCCGACACCCGGCCGATCTCGAAGGCTCCGTACAGAATGGCCCCTGCAGAATTAAAAGAATTGAAGGCACAACTTCAGGAATTACTTGATAGAGGGTTTATCCGTCCGAGTGTCTCGCCGTGGGGTGCGCCCGTGCTATTCGTGAAGAAGAAGGATGGATCGATGCGGCTCTGTATCGACTATCGGGAATTGAACAAAGCCACCGTCCGAAACAAATACCCCCTGCCCCGTATCAACGACTTGTTCGACCAGCTCCAAGGTACAACGGTGTTTTCGAAGATTGATCTGCGATCAGATTATCACCAACTCAAAGTCAAGCCAGATGACGTGCCAAAGTCTGCCTTCCGTACTCCTTATGGCCACTACGAGTTCTTGGTAATGCCGTTCGGTCTGACAAACGCCCCTGCCGTCTTCATGGATCTAATGAATCGGGTGTTTCGTCCGTTCGTTGATAAGTCCGTAGTAGTCTTCATCGATGACATCCTCGTCTACTCGAAGGATCGAGCGCAACATGCAGAGCAACTGCGGACGGTACTCCAAACCCTTCGAGAGAATCAGTAGTACGCGAAGATGAGCAAGTGCGAGTTCTGGCTGAATAGCGTCTCATTCCTTGGGCACATCATCTCTCGTCGCAGGCATCGCAGTCGATCCGAAGAAAGTCGAGGCAGTTGCTGATTGGAAATGACCCACATCAATTAGCTAAATTCGAAGCTTCCTAGGCTTGGCGGGATACTACCGACACTTCGTGAAGGACTTCGCGAAGATCGCATCGCCATTGACTCGCCTCACCCAGAAAGGAGTCGCATTCAAGTGGTCAGACGACTGTGAAGCTTCCTTCCAGGAGCTCAAACAACGGCTCGTTTCGGCCCCGATACTTGCTCTTCCTGAAGGGACGAAGGGATTTCAAATCTTCAGCGATGCTTCTGGCTAGGGATTGGGGTGTGTGCTTATGCAGCGGGATAAGGTGATATCTTTTGCTTCCTGGCAGTTGAAGCCACACGAGAAGAACTACCCCACGCACGACCTAGAACTAGCGGCAATTGTGTTCGCGTTGAAGCTGTGGTGTCACTATCTCTATGGCATGGCGTACAGGATTTATACGGACCACCAAAGCCTCAAGTATCTTTTCACCCAGAAAGACTTGAATTTGCGATAGAGGCGATGGCTCGAGCTGATCAAAGACTATGACTTATCAATCGACTACACGTCGGGCAAAGGAAATGTGGTAGCGGATGCACTGAGCCGGAAGTACTTAGCTTCGTTATGCATCAACGACCGACTGCTGCGAGACTTGGAAGGAATGGGCATTGAACTCCGAGTTTGTTTCAGAGACGTGAAACTAACGCAACTGCGGGTGGAACCGAGCCTACTGGAGAGGATCAAGTCTGCACAGAAGGACGACCCATACCTGGAGAAGATGCGGAAGCTGATATCGACAGGAAAAGCATCCGACTTTGCAGAGGACGAGTCGGGTGTGTTGCGCGTGAAGGGACGGCTATGCGTACCGGACGATGCAGAACTTAGAAAGGAGATAATGTCGGAGGCGCATTATACAAAATATTCCTTACATCCTGGCAGCACCAAGATGTATAAGGACCTCCACATTATCTTTTGGTGGCACGGCATGAAGAGGGACGTAGCGCTCTTTGTGTTAAAATGTATGGCCTGTCAGCAAGTCAAAGCCGAGCACTAGCGACCGGGCGGAGAGATGCAGAACCTTGCCATTCCAGAGTGGAAGTGGGATCACATCACTATGGACTTTGTTGTTGGCTTGCCGAGAACGCTGCGGGAAAACGACGTCGTCTGGGTCATCGTCGATCGACTAACCAAGTCAGCGTACTTTATCGCCATCAAAGTTACTTGGAGCGTCGACCGCCTTGCTCAGATATACCTTGATGAAATAGTTCGGCTGCACGGGATCCCAGTTTCTATCGTCTTTGATCGGGATGGACGGTTCGTAGCGCGCTTCTGGAGTAGTCTTCATTCAGCACTGGGGATCAAGTTGAAGTTCAGCTCAACTTATCATCCTCAGACTGACGGCCAAACAGAATGGGTAAACCAAATTCTCGAAGACATGTTACGACTCTGTGCGATCGACTTGAAGTCAAGTTGGAACGTCCATCTACCGCTGGCCGAGTTTGCATACAACAACAGCTAGCAGTCCAGCATCCAAATGGCGCCGTATGAAGCTTTGTACGGCCGAAAGTGCAGATCGCCCATTTGCTGGGATGAAGTCGGGAACGGCAGATACTTGGTCCGGAGCTGGTGGAGCAGACCTTGCAGAAGGTCAAGTTAATATGATAGAGATTAAAGATAGCACAAAGCCGACAGAAAAGCTATGCCGACACGCACCAACGCCCCCTCGAGTTCTCGGAAGGCGACTATGTATTCCTGAAGGTGATGCCTATGCGTGGAGTTTCCCAGTTCGGTGCGAAAGGAAAGTTGAGCCCAAGATTTGTTGGTCCGTTCGAAATATTGAAGCGAGTCGCCCCGGTAGCTTACCAAATCGCCTTGCCGCCTGCATTGTCAGAGGTACATAACGTCTTCCATGTCTCGCAATTGCAGAAGTACGTGCACGATCCGGGGCATGTGGTAGATTTGGGTAAGCTGGACCTGAAGGCGGACTTATCATATGTCAAAGAGCCGATGCAAATCTTGGAGCGTAAGGATAAACTTCTCCGCAATCGTGCTATTCCTCTGGTCCGCGTCCTCTGGAGAAACCATTCGGTCGAGGAGTCGACGTGGGAGCTTGAGTCAAAAATGAAGGAGAAGTTCCCTTCATTGTTCTCGTAGAGGTAGGTTCTATTTTAAGTTTCGAGGATGAAACTTTTTCTTAGTTGGTTATGGTGTAGTGCCCCGTCCCTACATCGTGCCCCGTACTTGTCCACTGGGTGCGCGAGAAATAAACACTGTTGCTATCGATTCGGTCGGGACCGATAGGTCGGGATCGGCCGAGTCGATCGAACGGGAACGGTTGAATTAAGATCAATTCCTCGTTATGGAATGTCTTCTCCGGAACCAAGTCCCATATTCAGCGGGTTGCGCCTCGAGGATTACTCTGCGGCTGAGTCGGAAGAGACCTCCCGTTGCTCTGCTTTTCACGCCGCTTGCGTTGGTTTTGGCTTTATTTTCTGAATGCTTTTTCGTGAATATTTTCGATGGTTTTCATGGCTTGCATTTCAAACTCACATTTTCTATCGGACTCTTTGAATAATGCAGTGTTTTAATCGGTTGCTTGTGCGATTTCAGGTAATCGCGTAGGCGACGTCTAGCACGACCAACAAGTTCTCTCGCCAAGAAGTAAACTCAAGGTGAGTGGCTAACCCTTCTCTTCTCGACCCCCTTCCTAAGTAAATCGATAATGTTGTGCGAATGAAAGGATAAATGCAAGGACACGAACACGGGAAAAAGGATTGAGTTTTCAAAGAGAATGTAGGCTATGTCTTAATACTAAAAAGAAAAATATGTCTTCACACGGTTATGGACAACTTGTCGACAAGGTGATAGTTTCCTCGAGCGGCAACCCGAGGCCACGGGACCGTTTCGGCCTAGGAGGAAACAGGGTGTAGTCGTGCATAAGGTTTCAGCACAGGTTAAGCGGGGACTTGCAACGGAGCTAGCTACTTGCGTTGAAAGGATCCCGATTAACAAAGCTATACGTCCAGGATGGCTTGTGATGCCAGTGACCAATCACACGTAATGTTGCACTTGGTATGGAAATGATAACAATTGACAGGGAAGAACATGGTAAGTTTCATAAGGCGCGGTGCGGTCCGCCGTGGGTAAGTTTCGGTATAAATTTCATTGCTTGTCATATGCTTGTTGAAATCCATTAGGATGGTTAGAAACATTCATACATTAAGTCATATAAACTCTTCAACCAAATGAGAGCTTGGAACTTAAATGGCCACGCACCAGTACAAAGTGTAATGTTCTGATCCTCGCTCTCCACGCAGGTACCCCAAACTACGAAGGGCATGCCGCTTAAAATCTCAAGGCGGCGTGGACACTTTTGAAGCCTCGTCCGCTTGTGAAGGCTTGTTTTCTGGATTTCCTTTTGAAGAAGACCCGCACTCAGTCCAAAAGAAAAGATGGCGACTCGACTTTCCGCGATAGCAGGTGGAAATGTGTAATGGTTTTTGCTTATATAAAGGGGTGTAATGTATGGAACGACTATCTCATCGACGTTCATTTTGTAAGTCGAGTCATGTTGTAGCCCACGCGGCAATGAATGTAATGAAGTCAATGTAATAAGTTTTATTATCAATGAAAAAGTTTACTTCTATTTCAAATGTGTCAATCAATTTCTCTGCGTACTCTAATTTGATGTTGTGTTTCGGATAACCTTATGACTATGCCTTGTGCGATCGCAACTTAGGTTCGCACGGCATCACGCCCGGGGGACGACTATCGATTCTACGGAATCGGGGCGTGACAGCAACCACCATCGAACCTCTGGAAAGATTCCACTGACTATTCTTGAAGAGACTAAAGAATCATTTGTCATCCAACCTTTCAACCGACACCAGGTTGAAACGGATATCAGGGACATGACGAACATCTTTGAGAACAAGAACTACACCCGTCTTCGTCTTTAAATGCACATCTCCAATGGCAACCGCCTTCGACACATCACCATTGACCATCTTTAACACTCCACAGTCGCCTGTCGTGTAAGTGGCAAATAGTGCCCTGTTATGAGATACGTGCGCTGAAGCCCCTGAGTCCACCAGCCAAGAATTGTCATCGCAGGCAAGGTTTGTGATAACCTTATCACCTACAACGATCACATCGCCCCCATGTATCGAGGTTGCCGCTATAGTGTTCTCATCTTGCTTCTCCTTGTCGCCCTTCTTCTCTCTTCCAAGCGAAACAGTTCCGCTTGATGTGGCCCTTCTTGCCACAATGGTAACACTCCGAGTCCTCGTACCGACCCTTGGACTTTCCTCTGCTCTTGTCTCTGCCACCACCTGGACCCCTGCTTTTGCCCCTTCTGCGGCTCTCTGAAACTAGTGCCTCTGAGTGATGGGATGTGCATGAAGTGCCCTGAGAACGTCTCCATATCTCTTCTTTCAGTACCCCGCTCTTGGCAAACTCCAGACTGACCACGCCTTCCGGAGCAGAAGCGATCATAGATACTCGTACGGTCTCCCACGAGTCTGGCAATGTACATAGCAACCAAAGTCTTTGAACCTCATCGTCGAACTTGACTCCCATCGAGGATAGCTGGTCCACCACGCCCTGGAACTCACTCAAGTGATCCGTAATGGATGCACAATCTTTGTACCGCAGACCCATCATCATCCGGATCAGAAATAGTTTGTTTAGCCCAGACTTTTTTGCGTACAAAGATTCCAGCTTCTCCCACAACGTCTTCGCATGCTCAATATTGGCAACATGGTCGTACACGTTCTTGTCAACGAACTGCCGCATGTACCCACACACCTGTATATGCTCGAAGTTCCAGTCCTCATCGGATTTGTCACTGGGCTTCTCGGATGCAAATACTGGAAGATGCAGCATCTTGACGAACAACAAATCCTTCATCTTGCTCCGCCAATAATGGTAGTTGGTACCGTTCAGGTTCACCATGAGCACCGGCTTCGCGTCCATCTCTGCTTCCTGGTTTGACTGTCAACTCCTGACACTTCTTTGAACCCAAAGCTCTGATACCACTCTGTTGGGAACGAAGCGCGGAAACCGTTCTCCCAAACCAGAAAGTCCTGCGAGAGAACCGAGCAAAAGTACACAAACCAAAAATGCCAAACACAATCACAGACACAAAGATTTTTGTCGTGGAAAACCCTTGCGGGAAAAACCACGGACGATCGGAGTCCAACCCTGAAGAACCTCCACTAATGGAATAAAGAGAATACGCCCTCTACAAGCTCCTCCCAAATCCAACATAGATCACCACAACTTACTTAAAAGAAGAATTTTTTTGATTGCGGACTTCGAAGAACAAGAGATGCCGAAAAATTATTCGAAGCAATCTCTCCTTCACAATAGTCCTTAATCCTCTCTCTCACAAAGATTGTAAAGCACTCTTGTTTTGAGATGAGTTTTCAACTAGCATGCATCACCCTTTTATAAGCCCTTGATAATCTATACATGGAAGGTCAATATATATGGAAACTTCCAATATGCATCAATCATATATTTAATGGAAATTCAATCATAATTGGCTTGCCATAATTGGAAGGTCAATTATATGGAAAGCTACTATACGAAGGATCCAATCATAAATATATGATCAAAGTAAATATGGAAATCAAATCATATATTTCCTTATACCATATATGTTCCAAAATAGGATCCATGCACTCCCCGAGCTTCTCCGACACACGGATGGCGCTCGTCGCTCTCCGGGATATTCTCCACATAGGTTGGGAATCCCACCCACTCCAACAGAATATATTAGTACTTGTAGCAATCAGCAAGGCATTTTGACTTGTTGTGATGGCATGAATCTCATAGTTGGTGCCGCTTTGTAGTGCGCAAATTCGTACACCAGGAAAGTACTAATTATATATACTAATAAATGTACGTGCTTTGTACGTGTAATAACGTATAATAATAATATTATTCAATTCGGAGCTGCTACGTTGTCCGCGGTTTGTAACCGCGAGCGTGATCGTCGGCCGACGTGGCGGTCGGCCATTGGTCCCTTGGTCCGGGTGGTACCCGGAGATAGTATGGGGGACAGTGATCGGCCGCCACGGCGGCGGCGGTCACGTCCACGGTTACAAACCGCGGGCAAAATATTATTTTCGTATTCAATTATAGTCAAATATTTCTTTTAACTCATGTGGTTAAGGTGTGAGGTATTTTTCTTGTTTGATTGAGTTCGATTCTTCATGTTGACAAATTTAATTTTTTTTACACCATTTTTCACGTTTTTTTTTTATAAATAAAATGGATTGTAGTATAATTATGACTTAAACGGCTCAAAAATGAGCCGGTTGAAGCCACATTATAATAGTAGAAATATATATGACTTGATGAAACACTAGTGAGTCCTCGTTCTAGAAGAGTGTCAATTGGAAAATCTAAACACAAAACTAGAGCACTTACAGGAGTTCGAAACGATGGTTTTGTTCCTTTTCCACTATTTTCAGATGATTCAGAATGTCAGATTATTAGGCGACGACTATTTATAAGCTAACCAATAGAAACTTGGTAGATTGGCTATGTATTGGACTAAACGGAGAAACTATATTTGAAGGGATTCATAGTTGTTGGTCTCATGCTATAATAACTATTGTTTAGCGTGTTTGGCGTGAAAGAAAACAAAAAAAATTTACGGATTATTTTGTTTAAGGGTACCCGGTTTAGAATTTAATTAGAATTTGTCCGTTTTACACTTTTTGTACTCGAACGTTTAATGACACATTTGTGACGAACATTCGTCATTAAAAGACTCATTTTGTCACTGAAATTCTAATTCTGTCACAAACTGTCACTAAAAAAAATTCGAGTACCCAAAGTCTAAAACGAAAAAATTCAGTACCCAAAGTCTAATTAGTTCTAAATCTTATATCCTTATACAAAATATTTGAAATCTGTTGAACCTAATTTCATCCTAAAATCATTGTGTAAATCCAAGCCAGAGGGTAGATTATATATATATATATATATATATATATATATATATATATATATATATATATATATATATATATATATATATTGAAGCATTGGTAATTTTGGTGAACTCGTCTCCAATGAGGCTCGAACTCCCGACCACTTGGGCCACTTGGGCCGCATGCATCTTCTTTAACCACTAGGCCAGAGATCATTTACTATATATATATATATATATATATATATATATATATATATATATATATATAGCCCTCTGCACTTGAAAACAAGTGACACAAGATCAAAATATGTGATTGATTTGCAATGGGAATAAACGAGGAATACTATCCTCGGATAATTGTGATGCAAAGAGATGTTGGACGCATACCTCTTGATCAAAATTAATTTCCGTCTAATGGACACTAAGTACAAGATGAAGGCAAGTATATGACGGTGACGTACATCCCCTAAACAAATTTTAACATTTAATAACTCAGATGAAACTCACGTTGAACAAAGTTGACGACTCCTTGATTAGATTTTCTTCTTCCTTCTGTCTTGGATGGCAAATTACTAAGAGCAAAGTACACTTTGTGTTGTGATTTGTGTCTCCATCCTCACCCCATATATATAAGATTAAGAAAAAAAAATCATATTCCAGTCACAATAGGATTTTCTAAATATGAACATAATAGGAATCCTACTATGCCTAAAATATTCTATAAATATCTTATTTTAGATCATAATAAGATTTTTCAAAATAAGAATCTTATTATATCTAAAATAGCACAACATCTATTATGGACATCCAAATCAAATCAAATTAAATTAAATCAAATATTTAACTAGATGTAGATTCCACAAATATATTGTTACCAAATTCAGACTAGACTCCAACAAGAGACAATCATACCAATGACGAAATTGTGCATAATGAATTTGACGATGATGGCACCACCCAAACATATGATTAGGCCCTTAACTATTTCTGATTAGGCCCTTAAAAAATTCAAAGGATGTAGTCAAATGGCTCTCAATGGACGTGTTTTAAAATTTAGGAACTCATGAGCTCCTTTAGGATTAACCACATAATATGGCAGACTATATATTAATAACACTAATATAATAATTTTATATATGATCAACACATAGGTTGTTGCATTATGTAATCAGTAAATGTAATTAAATTTTGGGAACTCCCGTGACAAAGTTGAGCATGGCAGATCCCCTAATATTACTTCAGGGTTTTGTAGGACACATATTAAGGATAATTAATACATAACTTTTTACTTTAAATTTTTTTATCAACATCCAATAAATATTAAAAAAATAGTTTTTTTTTTCGTTGAAAAATATTATCAAGACTTGATGCAAGAAAATTTGCATTGAAAAATTATTATATTGAATCTTGATTACATTTTTTAATACAAAAATTTATTATTTTAATGTTTAATGGACGTTGGTCACAATTTTTCAAATAAAAAATTATGTATTAATTATTCTTAACATGTGCTCTTTGGACGTTAACAAGAACCCTTAGGCCTCGTTTGGTTCGCGGAAAGAAAAGGAAAGGAAATAAAAAATTGTAATTCCCATCAATTTTTCTTTCGAGTATTTATAGTCGAAATATATATATATTTACTTTTCCATTATAGTGTTTGGTGTTTGTAAGGAAAGGAAACAAATGGTAAAGTGATACCGTCGTGCTAATAAGAAAATTTATTACTCAGTAATATTTTTGTCTAAAAGGTATTACGGATAAAATGATAAATAATACATCTGAATAGTGAAATTTTAGTCAAAAAAATTATAGTAAATGCAGAAAAAATTGGAGGAAAAGTAATTCCTTAGAAGAATGGAAGGAATCACTTTTCTTCCTATTTTTTTATCTCCTGAAAATCATTTTTTCTTTCCAATTCTTTTGACTTTCAAACACATAAAAAAATCAATTTTTTTTTTCTTTTCCAAGCTTAAATTCCGGAAAACAACAATTGAGGCCTTATTTCAATGCAGCCTACATTTTCCACAGTACTGATCAGGCACTGTTTCTGTTCCTGACTGCTGCTGTGTATATATATAACAAGAATCAAAAAACATGCATGAATCCTTACAAAAACAACTGACACTTTGGTCAGAAATCCCAACGCAGCAGTAAGTAAAAAAACAAACATCTACCAATCATTAACGTCTCTGCTGGCGCTGGTTCCATAGTTTTCAGTGAAAGGCTGTATGCATGCATGCATGAGACGGTTTTTTTTTTTCTTTTTCTTCCCATTAAAAGAATGAAACAAACAACAAAGAATACACTATATAGTATGGGTGGGTGGGTTGGGAAGGAAGAACAAAAAACTCCACACTATTTTTCTATATATTCCAACCATTCCTAAACAATGACAACTCCTTGATTGTCCATCGCACATTAATTCACGCATCTTATATTATATAGCAGCTAACGTGGCATGTTGACGTGGTACGTTAAATAATACATTCTTTCTTATATAGTAGCTGACATAGCATATTAAATAATATTATATGTCATCTGACATGACAAATGACATGACAAATTTTAACCCAAAAAGTTAATTATTCAATTTGTCAATGTTAATTTAATGTTAATATTGATTTTAATGATAATGTTAATATTAATATTATTGTTAATGTTAACGTTAATATTAATGTTAATGTTAACGTTAAATTTAATGTTAATTTTAATTTTAAAAATTGTCACGTCAGCTATCAAATCAATATGCCATGTCAGCTGCGACGTAAGGAGAGACGGTGTGGAGGTACAATTTGGAGGGACAAATAGCATTATTCTTTGTGACTTGGTCAGAGATGTAAAGCAAACAAATTAGAGCAAGCTAGCTAATCTCTGCTAATATAAATGGGCTTTAAAACTGTCCAAGAATATTGAGCCGTCTAAGCAGTGTTATTTCATCAACCATTTTGTTTAAAATATTTTTAAAAAAAATTAAATCTCGTAGATATTTTTTCACGTAATTTAAAATAAAATTAAAACATAAAATCCTCCTAACAGCGTGAATATGTATAAATACTAAATATTTAGAATTTGAATTATATTTAAACTAACTACATGATATCATCTAGCTAAACACATATCCAAAAATTTAAAAATATATTTATTAATAAATCATAACTAAAATATATTCAATTATATTTAAAATAATTTAATATAATATATTTTTTTATATTTCAATTATATTGTAGTTTTTTTTTTTTTTTTAACGTGCAATGCATGTGAAAGTAACTAGTTAAGCATAATGTGTTGTGGTTGTTAGATCTTGACGGATAACTTGACATTGTGCAAATCCTTAATTTTATGGGAATTAATTTTAATTTGGTCTTCAAAGGAACAAACTTTCCTACAATAGTTGGGCTTGGCAAACATTATACAAGTTCTTAATTTGAGGGGAATTAATTTCATGTTTGGCACACTACATTGCTAGTTATAGCTCTCTAATTTCTTTACTATATGGATTGGAATATATTTTTTTATCAAAGCTCGTAGATTATAAATATTTGTCCTTTCATGATTATGCTAGTTGTGAACACTGAAAGATTTTTGTATTTAGGTTTTGGTTAATTATGTAGAGCCGGAACCAGGTTCAGCTCACCCCAAAAAAAAAATTTCGATATTTTTTCTTTTTTATTTCGTATGAGTAAGTCTATACCTAGCGCACTTAGCCCACTCCAGCCCATTCGAATTCGAATTTCTGGTTTCGTAGCATGTGCCCAGGACCGGTCCTGGGGTAAGCTAGACAAGCCATTGGGCTTGAGCAACCTTCGGTTAGGGCAACTCCCCTCCCCTCCTTGGTCTCTCATTCTCCAGTTCTCCGTGAAGCCTTTGAGGTCCATCCCAACTCCTCATTGTCAGTTGAACTGGCAATCTCCTATGCCTATATTTTGATATTCCACTAGAAAGGCCTCGAAACGTAGGTTAGGAGTCAGGAGAGCAACTCGGAATCCGAGCTCCACTCTGCCGTCAGAACATGAGGCAACTATCTTCTTTGCGTTTATAAAAATTATTATATTTATAGCTTTCAGTTTGTTGTATTTTTTTTATATATTTTTTCTGAAGTCAAGAGGTAAGGAACAACTAAATTTAGTTCCGACTAGGACAACCCAACTCGCTGGGCTGCCCTGCATGTGCCCATGACCTGTGCCCATGACCTGTAGATACTATACGTTCTTTGGCACTTGTGGTATTGCTATGACACGTATTGTTGACAAGTAAATGCCAAATGTTGGGGTTATTGTTGTGTTTAGAATATAAGAATTGTAGAGAGGAAAATGCCAAGCAACAAACTATTAGTAGTAGTGGAAGAATATATATATATATATAATTCTGATGATGTATATATATATATATTATATACAACAAAATAACTTAGTGTGGAGCTAAAAAATAATTCAGAGACAGAGACATCAACTCTATTATTGCGTAATATTAAGCATATAATTTGATCTCTCTAATACATCACTAGAACACAATTATTGTTCTAGATCTAAAGATAGTATATTAACATTAGCACTTTGTCAGTAAGCTTGAGCTACTCTTATGTTCAAAAGAGGAGCAAGCAAAAACACAGTTTATATTTCTAACATGTGAACATTATCAAAAGGACAACTGTAGGAGGATAGAGTGGGCTGGAGTGAGCTGTGGTCGGGGATCAAGTTTTTTTTTACTAGGTATATCCATCAATAGTCTGGTGTAAACAAATTTTTTACAAAAATGCTAAAGAGCCCGCGGTCTCTATCCACCAGGCGTGACCACGTGCGAGCGTACATGTTCCAAACCCATTGGGCCCCCCTATTTGCGTGGGGTCCGCCACCGGGTTCCTGTCGATGAAGAAGTACCACGTGGACCGTACGACAAAACTGCGGGCCAAAAATACGGTCCACGTAGCATCACTCAAATTTTTTAGTAGGTATGGAATAGACTTAGCTGGGAGGAATTTAAATTTCTAGCTCCTCCTTGAATATCCATAAATGTATCTGAATACATACTCTCCAAGCCCTTCAAGATCACATAGGTTGCACAAAATATCCTTCTAATTTTTCGCTAGCATGTAGCCACCGACGGAGGATAGAATGGGCTGGAAATGGGATGTAGTTCGGGTTAAAAAAAAAACTACTAGATATATCATAAAAAAATTTCTTACTAGCTATGTCCACTGTAATAGACTTAGCTAAAATAGAATTTAAATTCATGGCTCCGCTCTTGCATGTAGCAATATCGGACCCTACTATATATTTATATTTTTTACATATCTACTAGTCTAGGTCATATTAACTCGGATATTCTTATGCTCTATAGCCGATCCAAGTTGCGACAAGAGCGTGTCCAGTTTTCAAACATGAATCAAGACTACTTACTTAGTTTAGATCGAATGTGTGCATTAATTGTTGAACTCTGAGATGTTTCTCGACTCTTCTTCACCACATATATAATTTGTCCCTCTATTATCCCATGCTAGCTGCACTATATTGTTGAAGTGGATGGAGTGTGCCGAAGTCAACCCGTAAATCAGTAATTTATATCAATCTATTATTTTTTTTCCAAAAATCGAGTTCTTTTGCGTAATCCAATCGATCTGGCCGATTAGACTACAGAATCGTCTGACCCGGTTGGATATAGACTGCCATTAATGTAGGTCCGCAAAATGTGGGCGGCGGGTCAAAGGATCTCAGTTTGAAACGCGCACGAAATTGAGGAAGAAAAGAATTGGAATTTGGAAGCTCATGCACGGATCAAGAGAAGCCTGCATGCATGCATGAGCTGGTACGTACCAATGTTTGGCAGCATTCATAATTATCTCTACAGGTGGTCAACCGCGCGCGCCACCGGCCAATATATGTGGTGCTTGGATGTGGCCACCACTGTACTTGCACTGTGAGATTGGACACGGAGAACTCGTGTTCATTGACACTAGTTAGCCATTTATGGCTACGTGTTAACGTTGGTTGGAGTTTGATTTTGTATTGTTTTTGTATATATATGATCCCTAACTTAGCCTAGTGGTTAAGAGAGATGCATGCGGTCCTAGTGGTCAGGAGATTGATTCCCAGTGGAAACGTTCGCCACAATACCTTCTATATTTTGGCAAATTCGTCTCCACTGGGACTCGAACTTCCGACCACTTGGACCGCATGCATCTCTCTTAACCACTAGGCTAGAGGTCATTTGCAAAAAAAAAAAAAAAAAATAGAAATATATATATATATATATATATATATATATATATATATATATATAGAGAGAGAGAGAGAGAGAGAGAGAGAGAGAGTAAAAAAAAAAAATATTGAGTACATGTGGGAATTCCTTCCCTTACATTGATCCTACGTTTCAAGGACGGAACCAGAAATCTGAGATGGGGTGGATTGGAGTGGGTTAGGATGGACTAGATATAACTTGACTCACAAAAAAGTTACCCAAAAAAAAAATTATATATGAAAAAAACATCCTTTTTTTTTGGGCCCTCACTTAAAGTCAGCTCTTGCCTACATTTATTTGAGTACATGTGGGCCTCGTTTGGTTAGCGGAAAAAAGTCATTAATTTTTTATGTTTAGATGTCAAAGGAATTGAGAAGTAAGGAAAAATGATTCCTAATGGAAGAGAAATTAGGAGGAAAAAAATAATTCCATCCATTCAAGAAAGGATTCACTTTCTCACCTTTAAGTGTCCACTTTTCTTTTCGATTTTCTTGACATTTTCAAACACTGTAAAAAAAATCGATAGAAATTATAATTTAGAGAGAAAATGCCAAAGAATTAATTTTCTTTTATTTCCTCTCCGCGAACCAAACGAGGCTATGGTTATGTTTTTTCTTCATTTTTTGTGGTTGTACAAAGGAAAATAGTTAAAATTAGAAACCCTAAAATAAGTCCTTCCATGCTATAAAGCCTGTCTTTTAAGTCATAATTAACCTTGTGCTACTTTGCCCCTTGTTGGAGCCACCACGCATGAGATATAAGACAAGAGTTAGATTCATGAAATATAGCATTAAAATATACTAAATTACTTTTCAAATATTTTTGGAGGAAATTCTTTTATATAAATGCATGTCTAGACACACATACACAAGCACAACCAATTCTCTACACACTATTATCCCTTACAGTCTCATTTTCGTTGGCTAGTAGACTTGGACGATGTCCAATTCCAATTTGGCTCTGTCTATATGTGACTTATGAAATTTTATTGATTTAGCAACGGATTTGTACGATTCTATTAAGAGATATATATAGAGGGTTTCGACTTTTTATTTATTTTAGGTTTATGATAAGAATGAGCAATAGTTTGGACATTCTAATCTCCCTCTATCATCTTATACTACATATTACTCGAGAATCAAATTAAATATGAATATAATATGTGGAGATGACAACTCATGATGGAGTTACTCACTGTTACCACCAAAGTCTCCTATAAAATTTCGGCATAGAAATAAAAAACAGTAGGATTATATAAGCTTATCCTCAACATCCATCTTTATCGTAGCCAATCGATTGATGATGTCATGAAATTCATCAATTATTGCCCCCTTCAAGGTGCCCTCGGTGTAGTTTGAGTTGGCGAGATGGCGAATATGGAACCTTTATTCCCATACAACCATCTTTCATTTATACAAAAAATATATATATCTTTGTCCCAAGGCTTTAAAGAACATTCCACGATCATAAAGTGAAATATTGAATCGTCCAACAATTGATAGATCAATCCAACGATTTCTAGATTAGTCATCTCCTTCATCAACAAACTTGTCTTTTGGCTCGGCAATGTTGTCCTCCGACGGACCATCCCAAGTATGTACCAGAGTAGATCCTCCATCCCTAATTGATTTTCAGAGATTGTCCACTTTTCCTCTTGTGAGGGTAATTATATACGAGTTGGTCATCTCCTTACCTATGATCATACCTTCATTCTCTCTAACCGAGGGTTCTGATACAACTTTGTATGAATTCATAGGCGTGTGCAACCAATTTTTTGGATGTCGACTACGAAACCCACAAAGCCACTAACAGGGAAATGTTTGGTTTACAACCAAACTTTTACAACCTTCTTACAACTCACAACCCATTTGCTGACATGTGGGCCAGGCCACCACCTGGCCCACATGTCAGAAAATGGGTGAGTGGTTGTAAGAAGGTTGTAAATGTTTGGTTGTAAATGTAGCATTGCTCTAATTCCGCTGTCGAGAACCAAGACACAGAGTCGGCCCTGAGTTCATGGGGGCCTAGGCAAACTTTTTAAAATGGGGCCCATATATAATATAAAAAAATTGAACTAAAAGTAAATTTAAAAAATGTTGTAACCAAGAATTGAACCTAGGATCTCTTGTGTGCAAGTTTAACATACTAACACTACACCACAATTGTTTTGTGGCAAAGGAGCGTTATGTTACATATTAGTTCTATGTTCGATCAGGGCCGGCCCTGAACAATTGAGGGCCCGAGGCGAAACTTCCAAAATGAGCCCTAACATAATGTAAAAAAAGTATAAATAAAACAAAAATATATTGTAGTCAAGATTTGAACCAAGGACCTCTTAAATATAACTCTAGCATTGTATCCACTACACCATAATATTTTTTGTTAAAAAAAAAGGCACGTGATACATACTAGTTCTATTATTGACAGTTTCATGTTGGTGCTCCCATTCGTCAAGAGGCCCTGGGGCCGTCGTCCGGCCTGCCCTGGGCCAGGGCCGCCCCTGTGTTCGATACAAGATTACTAATATATATATATATATATATATATATATATATATATATATATATATATATTAAAAAAAAATTGGGTCCTCAAATTTTATGGGGTCCTGGGCAGTCGCCAGGGCCGGCCCTGCCAAGACATATCAACTTCTTTGTCACCTAGACAATTCCAATCTTTTAATACTAATAATAAAATTGGATACAAGTATCTACCAATTCATTTACCCGAAGAATCGGTCTCTGTTGCATGTTCTCAAGAAGGAGAAATACAATACAACGAGATCGTAAGAAAACCCTAAATTGAACAATTCGTACCTAGCTGGTAGCTGTCATTTCAGACGATCTTTCTGATAGAGTTGACGAATCTTCGAATAAAACCCTCATATATTGAAGAGTAAGAACCTACGAGCGAACATGAACTCCTAACAAAATTTGGTATATCCTACTTGAATGTCCTTAGTAGTACATCTGAAGCAACCCCCCTAGCCTACACTATATAGGGTTAAGAATCCCTAATTAGATTTTAGAAAATCCTAAATTAAACCAACAAATTTGAGCCTTCGAAAATCGATCTAACAGCCAAAAATTAAACACTGAAAAATACACCAAAAAAAAACATAGTCGTGACTGACCAAAATTTTGGCAAAATTTCACTCCGCGTGCATTATTCTCAATAAGGCCCATAATTTGGAATTTTCATCACTGGCTTTGGCCAATTTTCAACCCCCGATTTTGCTTGACCACACCGTTGTTTGTGCTATATTCCGTCGCATGATACTCCATAACAAAACAACCCCCCCCCCCCCCCCCCCCCCCCCCCCCCCCCTCTCTCTCTCTCTCTCTCTCTCTCTCTCTCTCTCACACACACACACACACACTTCATGTATTCTTAGATCAATATTAATTATTCATGTTTTAATCTCACCCTTACTAATGAAAATGCTAAAGTGCTCTCGCAATTGGCGGATCATGATCATGTCAAGTAAGCATTATGAAAGCCAAATTAGTAATGACAAGAATAATTAAGTAAAGTGTGAAGCAATTATATTATGTAAACATGAACAATTATTGGGACTACACCCAAAGATGTAAGCTATTTTGTTTTAAGGAACTGATAGCCTGTCAAAATTCCTTCTGCTTCCTCACTTTGGATTCTTTACTGCAGTGCTCGTAATCTTTTAATAGTTTAGTTCTGTTGTTTCTTCCCTTTCTAACTTTTATGTTCATGACAAGTTTTGGAGGGCTGCTGGGGAAGTATTAGGTGTAATTTGTCACCTAACAAAGGTTTTAATTATTAATCCAAGTAACCACTGTACTTTTATTAATTATGCTTCTCATCACAATCTTATTGACTTATTCGATCATCAGTGCCCCTCTGGTGACAGTCACATGCCAGTGGTTAATCAGTGGTTAAAAAAGAAGAAGAAAAAAGTCTTCTCAGACTGATGGGAGATTGCGTTTAGCCCACACGACTAGTCCATGCTAACGTGGGCCATTCAGTTCCGACCAATGAGGGAGGACACGTGACACCGCGGTTTAAACTGCGGCCCCCCTCGATCTGGGTAGACACGTTGAAAAAGAAGAAGAAGGGCTAATTAGGATTTACACCCTGAATTTTATATCGGTTTAGACATGGGTGGATCCAGAAATTGAAGCTGGAATTGCCTACAAGGACTTGAAGCAATAGGTACTTGAACTCGCCACCACTGAGACTCGAACTCCCGACCACTTGGGCCGCATGCATCTCTCTTAACCACTAGGCTAGAGGTCATTTGCACCTCTAGTATATATATATATATATATATATATATATATATAAACACACACACACACACACACACACACACACACACACACACACACACTATGCACCTCTAGTGGGGGCGAGTTCGCCACAATGAGGTGCATAGTGTGTGTGTGTGTGTGTGTGTGTGTGTGTGTGTGTGTGTGTATATATATATATATATATATATATGGAAAAAAAAAAAGAATATAAGGTTTTTGGTGGTGGCCTGGAGCCCAACCAGCATATAGCTGGATCCGCTTCTAAGTTCAGGGATTAAACATATCCAGTTGAAAAGTTTGGATCCTGAATTTTTGATTTTTTTTTCCTGTTATACCCTCTTTTGATCAGCATGTGTTGGTTGTTGCTCTTGTACTATGTTCAGAATATAATAGGAAAACCAAAAACAAAAACAAAATTTAAGGGTATAAAATTTTCAATTGAATATATCATGATTTAAACTGGTATAAAATTCAGGATCTAAACGCTAATTAATTAAAAAAAAAAAATCAAATTGTTTACAAATATCCCTCCAGTTAAGGCACATTCTAATGCTTCTTTTAACATTGTCATTGGTTTAACCAAAGGTGAATTATAGAGGAAGTTCCTGAGAATTTAATCTCTTCCAATCATTGGGTACAAAGGGAAAGAGATGGCCAGTGGGGATGGGAGATTAAAAAGTCAGTGTGGTTTGGAAGCAATCAAGGGTTAATCAAATAAAAAAAATTAAAAAGAGTTATATATTAGTGTTCCATTAATATTTAATTAGTATGTCCTTTGGAGGTAGGTTTAATTTAATGTATATTTAATTACTGATTACATTCTGGGTCAATAATTGCATTCCATCTCCTCTTGACTCGGTTTTGGTCGGGTTCACATCTCCGGTTTACAAGAGAACCTCTTCTCCATCGGTTTAAATGTAAAAAAAAAAAAAAAAATTCTCTCACATATTCACTCCTCTAAGAATGGGCGGATCCAGAAAATATAACTAGGGTGGGCTACCATATATTTGGATGGATTAGAAGTAGGCTAACCCATATAAAAAAAATTATATGAAAAAAAAAAAGAATGCCGGTCTCAATGAAAATCATAAAAGAAGAAGAAATCTCATAAAAAAATAAGAAGAAGAAGAAGAAGAAGAATTAACTAGGAAAAAAAAATAGGAGTTTAAAAATTCTAAGAAAAATTGTTTTAAAATAATAATAATTAGATTATTCTTACAAATGGGTCGTCCTGTTATTTATAGAGGTGAACAAATCTAAAAAAAAAAAACGAAGTTTCTAATTAAATTAGTTACAATAGAAATATAAGTCTTTTAACAATAGAATCACTAAATAGGAGTCATGATAAAAGTAGAATATCAAATATGAGTCCTACTAAAAACGCAATAATTATTTAAATAGAAAAAATTTTATTAAATAAGAACCAAAGTAATTTGGTAACTTCTCTAGTATGATGTCCTATACACCAGCCTTTTATTTTATTTTTTGAAAAAAGAACATAATCTCGTGTTAGCAATAGGAAGAGTTGGATCGTCATCATCGTATAATGGAAACATATCTTGCACATTGAAGGTTTTAGAGATACTAAAAGTGTCGGAAAGATCGATCACATAGGCATTGTCACTTATCTTGTGCAACTTATCTTGTGCAACGCTTTGAAAGGTCTCTGCTTTCTTCATCTTGATTTTATTGTATGTGATATTTTTAAATCTATCTTTGCATAAGAATATCATCACAATATATCTTTTAGCAAGTCTTTAATCTATACTTGAGGTTGATCAATGAATTGAGGGCTTCGACTATTTCACGATGAACTTGAGTAGCTTAATTCCAACATATGATAAACCTTTGGTAACACTATATATGGTTAAGTACATTAGAATAAACAATCTCAAAAGATTTTTTTTTTTTTTTTCGTGAACAATTCTCAAGTTCTCTTTAAGGTCGTCATCCTCCGAATAGCTTCTTCTGACCGTGGTGGATTTTGTAGTAAAACTTACTCGATGGGATTGGTTGAGATAATAAACTTGATCTAATACTTTAAACACATTAATTAATTATATGCTTTAGAAACTTCATTATCAACAACTTGAGAATCAGGGCCGGCTCCAGTATTTTGGAGGCCCTAGATAAGTCCAAAAATGGAACCATTATCTCTTTATGTAAATTTTATTTTTATAATAACGAAGATATATTGTGCGATCTCCTCTACTTATGCGCTTCTTTCCAATCTTTAAACAATTAATATTAGAAGCTTCACAAGACCCAAAAAAAAAAAAGACATTAGAAACTAGAAAGGAGAAAAAAAAATTCATTGACACATTTGTTGAGGGAGAGAGTGACTGTTTTATTTTTTCCATAGGTTAAAGATTTTTCGTGGGAATGTGAGAGAAAGAAGATAAAGTGGCGGCTTAGAAATAGGTGCAACATTTCAAAAAAAAATTCTTCTTGTGAATGATTTATTTAATTCTTCTTCAGGCAGCCATAGCTTCTCCATGTCCACATTTATTTTTTCTCTGGTATAAAATAACTAAAAATTTAAAATAAAATAAAAATTGGAGGCCCCCTGGGGGGAGGAGGCCCTAGCCGGCCTCCCCCTGGAGCCGGCTATGTTGAGAATCAGCGGATTTTGCGAAAGAAGCGCATGTTACTTTCAGGTCAGTAAGATAAATGGTTTTGAGCGGTTTGGATGTCAGTAGATTTACTAGAAGAAGTTTCGATGTATTGTTGTTAAAGATTCATACATTGGAACGATCACACCATCTTATTTGTTTCTTTCATACTTGTGTTGAGTTTATTATGCTTTACAAAAAAATTCTCGAATAATGCTATTTGTCCCTCCAAATTGTTCCTCCAAATTGTCCATCCAAACCATCCCTCCTTACGTGGCAGCTGATGTGGCATGTTGATGTGGCAGCTGACGTGACAAATTTTAAAATTAAAATTAAAATTAATATCAACATTAACAATAATATTAACATCAAAATTAATATTAACATTAACATTAAAATTAACATTAACAATAATATTAACATTTATATTAATATTAATATTAATATTAATTTTAACATTAATATTAATATTAGTATTAACATTAATATTAAGATAAAAAATTTTGGGTAATTAATTTTTTGGGTTTAAATTTGTCATGTCATCTGTCATGTCAGGTGACACATAATATTATTTAATATGTTACGTCAACTGCCACATAAGGAGGGATGATTTGGAGGAACAAGTTGAATGTATGAATAGCATTACTCAAATTTCTCGATCTTCAAAAAAAAAACTCTATAGTTCATCAAATCTCTCTCTCTCTCTCTCTCTCTCAAACTGGTCCTTTCTTCCCACATTGCATGCGTCCAATGCCCGGCATGACACCATCCCCAATATGGAATTTTTTTTTTTTCATATATATTTTGTTACTCTCTTACAAAATTTACATGACACTATGTACTATACATATATGTACGTATAAATGTATATGTATATGTATGTGTATGTATAAAACCTTTTAGCTTATTATATATACACACTCCCAAAGATCAAGCACTTCCCCTTTCCTCTCCCTCCCTCTCTCAAAAATCAAAGCTCTCCCCTTTCTCCACTCTTCTTCTTCTTCTTCTTCTTCTTCACTCAATTTCCTCACTTGGCTCATCCCATTCTCTTCAATTTCCTTAGCCAATCCTCCTCCCTCCATTTCTTCATCTGCCTCATCATAAAAATCACTCCTTTGTCACTTCTCCATCAAAAAAATCACTTTTTTTCTTCCATCTGGGCACTTGTTGCTCCACCTCAATTCCCACTCTTTGCCACCAGTTCCTCTTCCTCCCTCACATTTTTTTCTTGTCCATCATTAAAAATCACATTTTTATCACTTTTTCGTCAGAAAGATCACTTTTTTCCATCTGGGCACTTGTTATTGTAGCCCAATTCCCGGTCTTTGTCGCCAATTTCGCTTCCTCTCACCATTTCTCCGTCTGGGTCACCGGAA
This sequence comes from Iris pallida, assembly GCA_029216955.1. Lineage (NCBI taxonomy): Eukaryota > Viridiplantae > Streptophyta > Magnoliopsida > Asparagales > Iridaceae > Iris > Iris pallida. The sequence goes on from JANAVB010033017.1 coordinate 27,030,543, forward strand.
AGATCACTCCTTTCTCGCTCTCCAATGGAAAAGGAGGCATTTTTCGGTGTCGGCGGCGACGGCGACCACCAGCTGCCCAGCTGCTTCCTCAACCTCAGCTGGGACCAGTCCGCCGACGACCACGCCGCCGCGCAGTTCGAGTCGGCGCTGAGCTCGATGGTGTCCTCCCCGAGCTCCAACCCCCCTCCGCCCGCCGCCGGCGACGGCGTCGTCATCCGCGAGCTCATCGGCCGGCTCGGCAGCATCTGCAGCTCCGGCGAGGTGTCGCCCACCTCCCAGTTCCAGTCCTCCGCCGCCACCTCCTGCTACAGCACCCCCCTCAGCTCCCCTCCCAAGCTCAACCTCACTCCGCTGGGAGGGGTCGCGGTGGGCAGCCCCATGGCATTCGCGGCCGCCGACCCGGGCTTCGCGGAGCGGGCTGCGAGGTTCTCGTGCTTCGGCGGCGGCGGCGCGAGGAGCTACGGGCAGTTCGGCGGGCTCTCGAGGGTGTCGAGCAGCCAGTCGATGAAGACGGCATTGCCGGCGATGATGGACGGAGCGCAATTGGACCAGAACGAGAGGAGGTCCAGCGGGGGGGGAGTCGGGGAACCGGCAGGAGGAGCCGTCGATAGCCTCCGATAGAGGGAAGGCCTCCGGCGGCACGGGCGGGACCGCCGAAGGGAAGAAGAGGAAGGCCTCCGCTGCCGCGCCCAGGGGGAGAGGAAGAGAGGCTCCTCTGCCGCCGCCCAAGCAGGAGGACCCGAGTGGAGCGAAGCGGCGCAAGTCGGGGGAGGCCGAGGCGACGAAGGCAGAGGAGGAGGACGACGACGATGACGGCAAGCCCGTCGAGCCTCCGAAGCAGGACTACATCCACGTCAGAGCAAGGAGAGGCCAGGCCACCGACAGCCACAGCCTCGCCGAGAGGGTGAGGTTCACAACTCAAATTGCTCATAAAACTAGAGTGTCCTTGTAGTGTGTCCTTATCGTGTCGGTATCGTGTCGGATTGTTTCGACAGGTGAGAAGAGAGAAGATCAGTGAGAGGATGAAGTTCCTCCAGGACCTGGTGCCCGGCTGCAACAAGGTGCGAATCTCAACTGTGTCGTGTCCAAATTGTTATGAAACATTTTTTGTCGGACTCGTGAATGCGAATTCTGACTCGGGATTTTCGTAGGTGACTGGCAAAGCAGTGATGCTCGACGAGATCATCAACTATGTTCAGTCCCTGCAGCGGCAAGTCGAGGTAGAAGAACATACTACTACTTCACATTTGATCATACATATGTGTATATACATGTATCAATTCTGCGAATCGTGAAATTTTGATCATGTGTCCTAACCTCTTGATTGGGTCGGATTCGCAGTTCCTCTCGATGAAGCTGTCCACCGTGAATCCTCAGCTAGAATTCGACATCGACAGCCTCGTTCAGAAAGATGTGAGTGAAACTAGAACTATTTTTTGAGGAACTTTACAATGTTGGTAGTAGCGACCGGGCCGGGGGTCTGTTGGGATCATGCTGAGCCTAGGGATTGTCCTAAGTAGAGGGGGGGGGGGGGGCTCGTCCAAGCCCGAAGTCTTGTCTGGCTTACCTAGGGCTGCAAATGAGCCAAGCCGTTCGCAAGATGCTCGAAGCTCGGCTCGATAAAAGCTCGTTTGAGCTCGGTTCGTTTAGTAAACAAGCTGAGTTCAAGCTTCATTTTCGAGCTCGTTTAATAAACGAGCCAAGCTCAAGCTTAGAAGTACTCGATTTGTTTAAGCTCGCAAACTGGCTCGTTTATGAGCTTGCGAGCTGGTTCGTTTAGGAGCTTGTTTAGAAGCTCGTTTGTTCTTTATTGAATTCTAATTTTATATATGTTTGTATAATAATATGGTTGTGTGCATTATATATTTATATGTCCTTAATAATTTATATTAAGAAGAAAAAAAATTAATTTAATTTTTATAAATAAATTGTTAATATTAAGGTACTTGAATTCAAACCTAACTCGCTTGAAATCAAGCTTAATGAGCTTAAAATAAAGTTGAACGAGCTTGATTTTGAGCTTAATTATCGAGCTTTTTTATAAAGCTTGAATCAAGCTTGCTTATCAAGCCAAGCTCGAGCTCAAATAAAGCCGAGCTCAAGCTTAATATAAACAAGCTCGAGCCAAGCTCAAGTTCTAAAATAAATAAAAAAACTTATCAAGCTCGAGCTCGATTAATTCTAGTCAAGACAAGCTCAAGCTTACAAAAGCTTGGCTCGGCTTGGCTCGTTTGCAGCCCTAGGCTTACCCCTGGGCCGGCCATGGTAGTGACTTGTGGTGTTACTGAACTCTTTGTGTTTCTGTCTGGTGATTGCAGCAGATTCACCAGCCACGTCGCGGGCCTGCCGTGCCGCACTTGGTGTTTCCGACGGAGGCCACGAGCGCGGCGGCCGGGTTTCCCTACGGCGGCCAGCCCCAGATGCCCCCCCTCCAGAGCCTCATGGGGGCCCAGTGCTCCGCCGCCCTCCGGCAGCCCCTCAGCGTGCAGTTGCCGAACATCGACAGCTTCGTGGGCTGTTACTCCCAGGTAAAAGTTTGAATTCGGACCTGGGTTGTTCTGATACCACGTTAAAGTCCCTGCCACCGCGACAAAACTCTTATCTATCACTAAAACTAGTTGCTACTTATCAGCTTGGAGCCTTCTGGGAGGATGACCTGCAGAGTGTTGTTCAAATGGGCTTTGGGCAGAACCAGGAGAATGTCTTCTCCTCCTCCCAAGCATGTCAAGGTTGGTAAATGTGGATGCCTATTTTTTTTTTCGACGGGAGCGGATCTGTTGTCCCAGATGTTATGTACCAATTCTTTCACATGTTTTGGTTCTCAGCATGTGACGCATGTCCTCGGCACCTATAACTATGGATACCAAAAGTAGGACATGTCACGTACCGAAAACATGTGACATAATTGGTACATAATATCTGGAACAGCAGAAAAGGGCATATAGCGGTAACTTTGAGTTTCATCCATGCAGGCTCGCTGCCTACTAATCACATGAAAATTGAACTCTGATTGGTAATTTGCAAACTCATTCAAAGAGAACGTACGACCGAGGCCTTTGTATATATATACATAGCAGAGGCATGATTGATCGAACTTTTGCTTGGAATGAGCAGAGAAGAGAAGGAAGAGCTATGGAGTATGAACTAACAACCATGAGCTCGGTCCGAGCTAGAAGAAGAAGAAGAAGAAAACATTTGTGCAGTAGATTGTAAGCTTTCATTCAACATTGTTGAGCATGAGAGGAGTTGATGTTTTTGGTATTATTATGAGAAGAAAATACTATTAATTGGCTAATCCAAGTGCTCTTCTTCTTCTTCTTTTCGCGCAATTATCGCCATTTCTTTCTGATTCAAGACATTGAACAAGTCATGACCCTTGTCAGCAATCATCCAAATAAAACTCATATCATACGCGAATTCTTTCGTATCTTTCAGGAACGTATAATACTTGCGTACTTTCGACAGATTCAAATCAGTACTTAAATTTTAAGCATGCAAAATTTTAAACGTGTTCCGTATAAATTATTGAAAGCGTTGGCGCAAAAAAAAACGTGGTGGAAACCTGTTAACTAACCAAATTTGACATATTTAAGAATGTGAAGTTTCTAACTTCAATATTTTCATTTTCCGTTTGCCGAATTGCTAAGAAGGGTCATGATTCAATAATATAAATTTGGTAACCAACTAATCTGTGGAAAATTGGGAGGCTCTTGTCTGCTGTTGGTTGTGGAGTGCAGCTGTGATCTTCCTCTCAGAGAGTCTTGATCATTTGATGCCACAGTTCATACTTGTTGGTGCTAATCAATGTTATCAATCACCACCAGCAATGGTTATTCTCCCAGCATCTGTGGGATTGAGACTTGAGCACCAAACCATACACATACAGGTTGGCAAATGATAGGCAGAGAGAAGTCACTTGTTTCTGGAATCTTAAGTGCTGGAATTTCTCATAAAATATACATATGTATAGTACATTTCTTTAAGTATTCTATTTGAAAAAGAGGACTAACAGTACTACTATGAATATATCTTTTGAGAAGATATTTGAGGTTTTTTTTTTAAATCATAAACTTCCAAGTGCTATGAAGCTTTACAGATCAATGAGGGGTGAGCATTGGAGTCCAGAGTGTATACATATTCCCCTTCCATTAAAATAGTTTGAAAAAAAAGACACGGTTAAAGCATCCATAATATCGAGAAATTATTCTGTGCGTCGGATTTATTGTGCACCTTCTGTATACGTGCCATTCATTGGATTGCTCGAGAATTTGTGCATATATTCATCAAAATGCCATCAAATGGATAACATTGAATGGTGCACGATCAGCTCCACAGATAGAATAATTTCTCCCATACTATACCATTTTGACAATGGAATTGAAAGGTTACGTGTTAATCATTCGTCTTCTTCTTCTCGACTTTTTTTTCCGTGCAGATTCAGATTATGTCATGTTCAGGCCTCTGATGTTGTGGGATCATGGACGGGACGGCTGCACGTCCTCATGGTATTTCATCATTGTCATTGCACCTCTGTCAACATTGACACCCTCTCGATCGTGCACGAGATAAGGGACGTCCACGGGCCGGTCGCACCCGCTCGGCCGCACGCACAAGGCGAGGTAACTTCTCTGATCCCGTGTCCGAGTCGAGGGACATTAATCACTGACCGGTCGCATCCGCACGAACGCTCGCTCGAGATGAGGTAAACGTGCACGAGTCCGGTGGACTTATTCCCGTGACTCAGAATATTGCCGCTTTCATCGGGCCTCTGATCCGTGCGAGCGTGGGTGCCCCAGACCGCACGCTCCGCACAAGACTTCTCATCATTTTTCTTTAACTTGCGTAAACGCGAAGAGTAATCGTACGGTGGCTCGGTCGCCCTTCTTTAGGAGTGTGGGTTCCATCTCCCTCCCGATGCAAGTTAGCGAGCCCCCCTCGACTTGAATCCTCTTGTTTGGTTGTGGTGGTGGTCCATGTAGCAATGAACGAAAGAACGAGCGAAGAAACGAACGAACGAAAAGATGACAACTAGACAGCTGGCTACTGACAATGATGATCATGATCACACACTTCCATTAGTTCCGCACCAACCCATCCCTATCAAGCAAATTGAGCAAGTGTCCATCTCTCTCGACACAACAAGATCTTTGGAAGGTGCCAATGTCACTCTCCTGTCGCCACTCCCGGACTCTTACTGTGTTCTGCTGTTGGGGGTGAAGTGTGAGTTGGGATGTCTGCGTTGGCATTTCCATATTTGCACCAGAAGAAAATGGACATGGGTGGGCTATTTAGCCACTTGAAGCAATGGGTCCTTCCAAAATGTGGCAGACAAAAGGAGGTTCTTGGAATTAATTCTGTATCAGAAAAGAATGAATATTTTGTTGTTGAAATTCACGAAAATCGTACAAGTCTTGAACACGGAGACCACCGCGAAGCACAACCTCTTAAATTGCTAAAGGAGCAAAGCTACTCTGACTGTAGTAAAGACTGGATGAAGATCAATGTTGGTCAAATGGAGATTCGATCCTTCTCGTCGACCCGTTTTCAGAAACCAACAAATTCGAAAAAAATTCTGAAATGCTCGTTGTCAGCTCTTGGACTGCTGATAATGCATGAACAACACTTTGTATGCACAAATGCAACACACTCAAATTCTCTCTCTAATGCATAGTGTATGCACAAATGCAACAAACTCAAATTATATACATGAATCGACTCCCTAGCAACCATAACCGTCCACTACCAACATGGACGGATAACCAGGAAGATAATACCCGTTAAGTGGACCATTGCCAACAATAACTCTTATAAATACGGCAGTCACAAAATTGATAGAACAAAAAGTCCGCAGAAACAGCATTGCTACAGAAATGCAGCACCGCAGTGCCACGAAACTACAAAGCAGTAGAAACTAGCGAAGCCTGCAAAACCATGGATCTGTGGAACCGCAGAACTCCGTGGACGCCACATACACTGAGAAACGTGCAAAAAGTCGCAGAAGCCACGGAAGATGGGGAGCTGCGGAATGCGCAAAATGCTACAGAAGCCACGTACACCTTGTTTATTCTTTTACAATAAATATGTCATGGTGTACCATGCCACAACTCAAGAGGATAACCAGAAGCACAAACTTCATAGATACGATCACTTGGAGCTATATGTTAAAGTTTGAATATTCTTTCGGTACAAAAGTTTTTCCCAAAGTATGCCCCCTTGTAGGACATCGCTATTTGACCAGCCTTGATATCCATCATCAAGCCTGCATGGCATTACAGACTACTAGAAATCAGGTTCCTTGTGCTAGCATATACATGCTTCACAATCTCCAGTGTGAGTGACTTCCCCAAAGTCGGCTTCATCACCAATGTCTCAATTCCTAGCACTTCATCTTGCATCTTGTTCGCCATAAGTACCTTCTCAGATGAAGGTTCATACATGGTTAACAACTATGTCACATAATACACATCGCAGGATGCACCATTGTCTATCATGTTGGTGCTCTTGCTCCTTGACATGAAGAGAGCTTGTTCTCAACATGCCTAGTAAAGTTTAGTCCCAAACGGAAAGTGCACCATGAGTTATCTCAACATATATACTTGTATGTGATGTTGGGATATGCACATAGGGTGGTGACCCTAAGGAGAGAACCATGTGGGTGATTTTACTAGGAGGTAAGGATAACGCTCCAAGTAAAGCATTCATGCTTTTTGCTCTTGGGAAATTAATTTCCGTTGTAGCTAAGCCCCGTAGGGGCTTAGCGACTTGGACTCGGACTCATGAGGCGTAATGTGACGTTTTGTTGGCGCACTTTGCACTTAGCACGTCAGCATGGGCGCGCGGGGAGCGCTGGTTGTGCTGGGCACGCACAACTCGTTAAGTGGCGCTGTTTCGCACAGATCGTGGCTGTCCACGTTCTGACCGTTTCATAACGTGCGATAACTGATCCGGAGATTTTGGATCTGACATCATATCGTCGCGCACATTGCGGATCTGAGCGGTTACAGCAGGACACCATATATAGGGCCTCTCTTCTCACAGAAAAGGGTTGATTCTTTTCAGACGAAAAAAAATTATATACGAGAGCAGAGAGAGTTCCTCGACCCATTTGTGTTCCAGTGCCCCCTGTAGCTCCTCGCGCCACCAGTATTTCTTCCTTGTCTTTTCGAGCAATCTGTTCTTGAGCAGATCAACAGTGCGTTCTAGAGTTCTTTTGAACTTGCTAGTTCCTGTAAGCTGACCATGAGGGAGGATTTAGCTTTGAGTACTGGTGTTCTTGACATTGACACCCCAGCAGGCTTTTCTATTATTGTTGATTTTACGAAAGTCTTTTTAGACTATTCGTACGCTGCCTTTAACGAAAAATCTTTTTAGATTTTTCGTTTACAGAGTCCTTCTAGAATTCTGCTTTGCACCTTCCTTTGAAGTGCTGCAATCGTGTCACAAGAGTTTACTTCTGACTTTACGTCCAGGGAATAACTTATCCACCAGTCAGTATACATGCTAGTTGAGTTAAACTGCGCAATCATATCAACAAGATTAAGCTCATCTTTCTTGTGTTCTTTTGGCCTTGGCTTAGACTTGTAGTCCTTCATGAAGTGGCCCTTCTTGCCACAATTGAAACAAGTCCCGTCTTCTTTGGAATTAAACTTGAAGGGAATATATTTCACCCTCTGATGGTTGTAGTCCTTTATTTTATGGTTGAAGGTCGATTTTTGCTTGCCTTTTTAATCTCTATTGACCATGTTTGCTTTGGGAAGCTGCTTGGACATGGAGTCCACCTTGATCTTCTTACTGACGTTGTCATCAATGCGGATCAAGCGCGTAAGATCTGCAAGTTTTATATTCGCCTTTTTTGTGGTACATATCGATAAAAAACTGATCATAGGTAGTAGGAAGTTTGGATAGAATAAATTCTACCATAAATTTATCCACTAGATGTATAGCCTCTGCCTCTAGATTTTCCTGCAGCTTCATAAGTTCTTTATATATGTAAAACCCATGTTTTTCAAATTTTTAAAGTTTTATTTTATTTTATTTTATTATTTATTTTAATGTTGTGTTTTAAAAAAAATTCTTTGAAAATTTCGAATAAGATATTTTGTTATTTTTTGCATTTCAAAAATTAGTTAAAATTATATAATTTGAAAGTACTAATTAGTTTTGATAAAAATAATTTTCCTAATATTTTATTGTTGGAATTATAAATGACGTTTTGGTTATTATTTTTGGATTTCAAAAAAGATCGGTTTCGAAAATGATTTTAAAATCATAAATATTGTTTCACTTAACAAAATGCCCTTAAGGCTTTTGAAAGAAAACGAGAAAAAGTGTACAAAAGTACAAGTAAATTCTGGAAAGTATTGCTATGGAAGTCTGATTTGAGAACGATCACTTTGTTCCTTGGACCACACGATGATGATGAAGAAAACTGCTTGGAGATGAACAACTGGAAGAACTAAGTCACCAGAAAGGTATCGACACAATTGGCACTGATGGAACAGTCGAATGCTTTCCTGCTTTGCTTCACTCTGTTCTTGAGAAAAAGTTGGAAAGAAATACTCTGAAAAATCACTTTGCTTTGAAAGTATCTGGTCTCCAAAATCTTGTGTCTTTCTTTTAAAAAAGAAGTCTTTATATAGACTTGTGAAACCCTAATTTTCAATTTATTGGATTTTGCCAGTTAGCAATAATTAGTTTGGTTATTATTTATTTATTTATTATTATTATTATTATTATTGTATATTATTATTCAGTCGGTTTTAAAAAAATATATATTATTTTAAAAATTATCGTCGATTTTTGATTGTGGCCCTGTCGCCGACCCCGAGTCCAGCCACGACCCCAAACTCGAACCAGACCGGGTTTTTCGAAACCCAACTCAGTCCGAACCCGCCTTTAGTTCCCTTCTTTTAAAAAAAATCCTGATTGCTATATATTAATTTTTATATAAAAAAACGTTTTCCCTAATCCTACTCCAGCCGCTGGACCAAGCCCACGACCCTTTCCCACTTCTCCTTCATTCCCTCTCACTCCACAGACCACTCCAACTCCTCCTTCTTTCTCTCCACTCCTCTCCTTCTTAAAACCCTCTCCTCACACTCTTTCCTCTCCTCACACTCTCTCTCTCTCACACAAAAGCATCAGAACCCTCCCCTCACTGTTCCCTTCCCAGGCTTCCCGTGCCCTAACCGGACCCGCGCCCGCGGCTCCGCCCAGCCACGACTCGCGCCCACAGCGTGCCCGCCACCAGCGCCTCCTCCGGCCCCCTGTCGAGCCCGCCCTGGCGACATCACCCGAGCCCCGGCCCCGTTCGCCGGCCGACCGCCAGCGTGCGGCCCCCGCACCCCAGCGCTCCTGCGCCGTTCCCCGGCCACCCCCACTCCGCGCCTCCCCGCGCGAGCTCCGGCCGACCCCGATCTCTCCGCCCAGCCGCGCCCCCGCGGCTGTGCCCTAGCCACGCCCCTGCCCCGGTTCCCGCGAGCCTTCGGCGCCCCTCTACCGCCAGCGCTGTTCCTGAGCGCGCCTCCCGATCTGCTGTTCCGTGCCCAACTCGCCGTCCGCAACATCTTGCGGGTTCCGATCCGTTGTCCAGCACCTTCTCGCGTGATTCCAGCACTGTCCCAGGATTTTTCAAACCTGCTGTCAGTAGTTTTCTTTCTTTATACCATCTGAGAGCTCTAGCCGAGCAACCCAAGGTATAATTCCTGTCCCGTTCTATTTTCTGTAGTTGATAATGAAATTGGTCCCCGATTCCCTCCCGGGAATTCGGTTTTAGGTCGACGTAGTGACTTCGGATTTTCCGAAACTGATTCTATGATGTTCTGTGGTTATTTCGGATTTTTCCGAAATGTGTTTTCTGGATTTTGGGTGCTGTGGTTTCCGATTTCATTTCGGGATTTCCGATTGTATTTCGGGTTCCGATTAAGCTTCGGAAATTATTCTGTGAATTTAATTTTGTGTAAAAAAAATGGTTTTGGAAGTTAATTTTTGGGTTTTCCCTGGTTTAGGATAATTGTTGGAGTTGTCTGCGCATTTTCCCAGTTTTGGGTTGTCCCGAATATAGAGAAAATGCTGCCCAAATTTTTATAAAACTTTATAAAAGCATTTCAAATCGGTTTTCGGAAATTATTTATTTAAATGAATTTTTGGGCGACGACCATACCGGTCCGTGGGCCCTAGCGAAATGCAAATGAAACCGGTCAGGCCGGACGTTGAGGCATTAGCTAACTATGACGATTGGACCAAGTCTGAAACTCCTAAGATTTAATTTAATTTATTTTTAGTTTTGTTTTGGATATTTAAAATACGGGACATTAGTCAGAGCTAACTAATTTCCTCTTATTTCAATTATGTAAAGTTTGTAAGAGCATAAGCCCATATTCCTATTTTGTTAGCTGTGCCCCTGTATTGCGTAGTCTAGGTTTTTTATTTATTTTCTTGTTTGATTTTTCCTTTATTTTTTAGTTGGTTTTATTCTTCGTAATTAGGCGCTTAGTTACAAAATGGCTAATAAATATTTTGTATAAATAATAAGGATTTTTTACGATAAAATAACTTGAATAAAATATTGATAGTTAACAAAACCCACGTTTTATCATTGGAAGAAAATGTAGTTTTATACGTATAATATTAAAAATACAAGTTTTTGCCAAATTAACTAGTAACGACAATTTTTCCAATTAAACCAGAAACTGGCTATCCAACTAAATGAGAACCAACGTAGTACACGTCGTAAACCGTTAGCAGTAGATTTAATAAACAAACTTAAAACTTGACTAGGACCTACTACTAGAAATTGCAACTAGCACACCTAGCTTGGTTTCACAACGGTTCTAAGTCAAGTTCTCCAACTGTAGGATCTCGGAGACGAACCTAGTATCATCCAGGAACCAATATCATTTTCAGTCATAAACAAAAGACAAGTACATTTTGTGTTAGTTTACAATTATTTATTAATCGTTTTATTGCAAGTTTAAACCACGATGCAACACGGTACTCTCTCTGAGAGCATTGACTGATTGACTGTGGGTACTGGGGGAGTAGTGTAATGAGTTTGACCACATCCAAAGCGGCATAAATAACTGTATTAGCTTACCCTCATACACACGGGGATAAGCCATATCATTCACTGTACAACCTAATCCGGTCATATTTATTGCCTATTCACATCACAATATTTTAACTGCTGGGGAACTGTTTATTTCAAATTGTTTAAAAGTGCATAACTCTATTATTATTTCAATTGTTGGATTATCATGAATTGTACTTTGCTCCCTCCTGACTGGAGACCCAATATTTTAGGTATCACCGATGATTGCTGAGTTATAGCACAATAGCTACTATGACCCAGTACCGTATTCTGCTGTGTTACCGGAGACCCCTTGGAGGACGCAGATCCTGAGGCTGACTAGACAGCCATTCTAGCTAGTTGTCGTTTTAATTCGAGTTTCTTTTATTGGAATTTTTGTAGACTTGAATTCAGTATTTCCTTTCAGCACTTTCAAATTTCAGATGTATTCCATTTTGTTGATTAATAAAGGTTTTAAAGTTCCCGTATATAAATGTTGTGACAAATGTTTAGATGTTGTTGTGATTACCTGCAATAAAACAGCTTACTGCCGCCGTCTCAACAACGGTGCAGGCTGGGCATGATCCGATTCGACCCAATTATTTGGGATCGGGTCGTGACATGTTTTTAGTGGTGGCCCATGCAGGTCCTTCTCTCAACAACAACTTAGAAGAACACCTCTAGAACATTTAGAACACTAGAACATTAATTTGTCACAACATAGGACCGAATTATATTATAAATAAATATTTTTGGTTGTTATAGACTGGTAGGCTACCTTGCTTATGTTTGCTTCCTAAACCTTTCAGACTATGACTAGAGGAAAGACAACCCGTTCCAGCCCTGCTGGTGACAAGGTGTTATCTCCTGATCACACCCCTCTTTCTCAGGCCCGTTCCAACCCTTCTCCTTTGCAGCTCATCAATTCCCCCTTTGCTGCACAAGTCCCCAGCAAAGCTCATACTACAGCCGAACCTATTCCGCCCACGGCAATTTCACCATCTCCTGTTATGATAGTTACTCCTGTCGCCCCACCAGTTCCAGCAGACACCTCTCAAATGGTTGCCCTATTTCAAGGAATCCTGGAGTCCCAGAAGGCCCAAGCCGAGGCCCAGCAGAAACAGATTGATATCACGAGAGATGTTATGAAGGATGTCAATGATGTAGCCTTAGCTATCTTAAACCGAGTTGGTGCGGAACCTCACCCTAGGAGGGATACCCCTGAATCTAGAAGATACTTGGGTCCCACCAAGTACTATACTTTCCGGCAGTCATGTCGTAAGAAGCTATTGGCTTGTGCCTACTGCAAGAGGCCTGGTCATCTAGCCAATAGTTGCCGCAAGAGATTGGGACAATGTTTGGCATGTGGATCCGCTGAACATCGGGTAAAGGACTGTCCCTTATCTTTCCATCGTACCGGAGCACCTATCCCAGCAACACCTGCTACGCCGCAACTTAGGGACTCTCTTCCTATCGAGCAGACCTTGCCTCCTATACCCACTACAGAAAGGCATGATGCAGACTCGAGGATCATAGAAGAAGATGAAGCAGTTGGAGACTGCTCGTGCAAGAGCCAGAGCCATGAAGACTAGTACCTAGAACTGCTGAGTAGCATTATCTATTGTTATAAGAAGTTGTAACAGGATGTCCTTAGAATAATCATGAGAGTCTTGCTGTAATTCTCCAATATGAATAAAATTTTTGGTTACACCTTTATGGTAGATATCTTTCCCAAAGTCTTTCCCCTACGATACAATTTCTGAAAATTGTAATCTTAATGAGAAGGTATGTAAGGCGGTATTTATCAAGGATATATTGGTGATTAAGAATTGGAAGAATAGAATTTTGGAATACCCAGATATTAGTTGGTACTTATAACAATTGGGAGTGATAATGACATAAGGAGTGAATTTTGACCTTAACCAGTTTAGGCCGACTGTATGATGGTATATGTTACTACATATTTTATTTTCTAGATTTTTGTATCTTTTAGCGTCCCATGGTTTTCAGGAATTATTTCCTTCCCATATCTTTAACAGATTTTTAGCATCCCTTAGGATCTTTTTTTCGCTATTTATGGACCAATATTAGAACTCTTCAATCTCCTTCGTCAGCAAACCTATTTTTCAAACTTCTCTACTAGTCGATCAAATCTTATTTCTCTATCTTTATTTGGAATCCAGACTCGTTCGCTATCTAGAGTTTCTAATTCTAATAAACCCTTATCTATCCGAGTACTTCTACGACTAGCGTATCCAACCATTCGTCTTAACCTCATTTTAATTGACTTTCTCGGAACTAATCCTAAACCAAATTCTTCTGGAACTATAAAGCCTCAAGGTTAATTATTACCAAAAGAATTGGTTCAGCTTAGTTAGTTCATAATTTCCCTAAAAGATATTTTTAAAAATACTTTCAATACTGATTGTTATCTCCTAGGTTATTCCAAATATTTTATTTTGATCCCCTCCACTCAACCTGAAACCCTACTCTCTCTATGCAACTTCTTGATCAATTCAAGGCCTAGACAGCTTTTAAACTCAATGCTTGAGTATCGTGAAGTACGAACGGTCAGAGAATTGATTCCATCCTATTATTAAATCTTCTTTAAATCATTGAAAACTTTTAAATTGTTGAACCATCCCCTTGTTGGCTTTACTAAACCATTTTAACCTGACTTTCTTGAATCCATAAAGACATACTTCTTTTGTGTCAACCCTACTTACCCGTCACATTCTCAAAACTTTCCTTGGATAAGAAATTATTTCTTCAAATAATTTTGGTAAACGTCTGTGTAACACCCAGTTTTCCAGATGAGGGTATTTTTAAAATTTTGTAATTATAATTATTAATTATTGATATTTGATTCACATTATAATTTTGGTGATTTTTAATAATTTTTAAACTATTTAAAAACTGCCTTAAGTCATGACTTGTGATTTTGATGTGCTGCTAGTGAAACCCTAGAGACTGCATGACCTAGAGCCTAACCATGTCATTAGGATGATTTAATTATCATTTTTAGCCTAGGAGTATTTTGATCATTTTGGCTTATTTGAATTTTTAATTAATTTAATGAATTGGTGAATTCTAGTTTGACTTTGACTTGTTGAGACCTAGTGGACTAGCCTAGAACCTAACCCTAGCTATGGTAACCCTAGTCTAACTTGGGTTAACCTACTTTTAGTCTTTAGAGACTAATTTTGGAATAGGAGGATTAGTTTGAGTGAAATCATTTCATGATTTATGGTTTAATGAAATGACTTATGATTTCATGACTCAATGACTTATGACTTGGCCCATGGCCCATAACTAGAAGCCCTAACCCTAACCAAACCCTAAATGACCAGCCACATAGGGATCCCCACCCTATTTAAACACTTATTCATTAGGGATTGCCTCTTTTTATCATTCCAACACTTGGAAAAAAGAAAAGGTATTGTCCCCCTTCCAAAAATCCCCATAAATCTATTTTAATTCCTTTTTAATCCTAGTCTTTTGCAATAGGTTCTAATTTCTGTATATTTTATAATTCTGGAGGTTAATCTCAGCTTTGGGCTCATTTGGAGCATTTGGCCATCAAGAAGAACACCCCCATTTGGAGCTTTTCCATACAATTTGCACCTATAGGTAAAACCCTTTAAATTGATTTAAATTTTGGTTTTCTTTGCATGTAGGGCTAGATCTAGGAGTCCCCTAGGGGTCCCTGAAATTTGGGTGAATTTCGTGTCCGTGTGTCCGTATCGGACACGTGTCGTAGTGTATTCTAGGTGTTTGATGAAATGCTTGAGTGAATTCAATATTGTTTGTTTTCAAAACTAATTACATTTTTGGGTAGCCCTAGACTTGTAGGTCACAACCCTAGTTGACTGAGCACGATTTAGGCCCATGTCCGTGTCCAAATTAGACACGAACACACTGCACACTGCACAGTGCACTGTTTTTTTTTGCTCTCTGACACGGCTATAAAACTAGGACACGACACGACTTGAGGGTCGTGCAGACACCTAGACACCTAGCCCTAGTCCCCCTCTACCCCTAGACACGATCACGATGTGTCACGTGTCGTGTGTCACGCACACGAGACTGTGACACGCCTGCACGAGACACTGCATCGTGCATGTGTTCTCCCCTGCTGCTCGAGCACTGTAGAAGCCAGGACACGACACGAGGACACGAGATTTTTGAGGAGAACCTAGGGGCAATGTCTGCTATGAGGTCTATGAAATTTGGGGAGGTATCGTTGAGTGGTTCGAGAGAAAACTCCCTCGTACTGGACTGCACGAGCACAACACACACGCACATACTAGGCTCTGATACGAGTTTGGACACGACCTTGTGCACCACGTGGACACAATACAGACACGTTAACACGTAGCCCTACTCCTAACCTAATTCTAGACATGAGCACGAGGCTCGAGGTTGGACACACGAGTCCCTAGGTTGCTCGACACCACTGCACGAGGCAGCCATCACTGCCCTTTTCTGATACACTGAAAATTTCGTATTTTGACACGTTTGTGTCCTAATTTCTGGACATGAACGGACACGTGGACATGCCTAACATGTCCCTAGGTCTGTACACTAGGTTCACCTAGTTGTGATTCGAATTTGAATGGTTAAAATTGGGTTTCGAATGTTTGAAAATTCCTGTGTCAGTGTTCTTCACTGACAGTTGAGTTCTTTTTGAACTGTCAGTTGATTTTACACCCATTTTTCCCTGATTTAGGATGTTAATTTAGTTTGGGGATTTAAGAGGGTGTTACACATATGCTAGTTGCTTGTTAAATTACATTGGTTATGAGATTGGTTGAGGTGATGATAATGTTAATATGATATTGAAATGATATTCACTGAACAATGAAACCTGAAATTAATCCCAGTTTTCCTGATATCTTACCCACTGATCTCAGTCCTATTGACATCCAGAAATCTGAGATGTTACACACCCACAAGTTACAAATCTGAGAACCTATTACACCTTCATGTATGCACACTACCCACATCACTAATTCCATTCCAGATTACACACCACATCACACACACACACTTTAGTTCATGTGACACTCACACACATGGTTGGGATAATTGAGAATAGCATTTGATTCCCATTTCCTGAGAATATATGAATGTATGTTGATGTTTTCCAATTCTTTGATATTGTGATTACATGGGTTTTCAAATGAGAAATGAATTCGAAAAGGATTTGATGGCTTTGGGTTAGTAGCTTTGATTTCAAAATCATCTTGGGATGAAATAGTTCTAAGTTTTCTTTTGGTAATGATTAATTGTTACACTGTTATGTTGTTCTCAGATTTCCTTTAGGATTTCATTTCAGGTTTTGTACTTGGGGCTAACCTATTGTCAGGTTTTGTCTTGACAATATTCTCAGTTTTTTTGTTGTTGGTTGTGTCCCCCTCTTCCTCACTGTTTTCTCATTTCCCCTTCCTATTTTACATATATGTAATGAATGTAATGTATGCAAGTATGCATATATGAATACATGTAGTGTATGAATTTATATATGTAAATTGTGAATGTAATATATATAATGCAATATAGGTATGCATGTTAGATAATACAATGTAGTGAAATATGAGATGCAAGTATCATTGTATGCAACTTAATGGTTGTATTGAATATGGATGAACTGAAAAATCAAGTTTCCTATAACTTAAAACCTGGATAATGTAATGCATAATGTATATGTAGAAGCATGGAAAATAATAAAGAAAGATCCATGCTGCCAGAAAATTCCATGCGGTTCAGAAAACCCATGCGGCTCAGAAGACCCATGCGGCTCAACGAGTCTATGCGGCTCTGTGATCTCCATGCGGCTCAAGAAGAGAAGACACGTGGCTTGCAAACAGTTCTCTCCTCCACCCTATACTGCATTAATTGCTTTGACGGCTGGCCGCTCTGACGAAACGACAGGTCTGACACAAAGAGGCAATTATGACTCTGTCATGATGATAGAATCTTGGGAAATCAAAGAAAATCTCTGGCACAACCCTCGAGATCAAGAAAACACCACACAGCCTAGACACGTGGACAACCATATGCGGCTCGAGTGGAGACCCCCCCATGCGGCTCAGGCTGAAGTTGTCCTATGCGGCCCAGGTCGAAGCAGCCCTATGCAGCTAAAGCAGACGTAGCCTTATACGGCTCACAAGGATCATCTCCATGCGGCTCACTACCCATTGTATGGTCCAGATTATCATGCGGTTCAAAGA
This sequence comes from Iris pallida, assembly GCA_029216955.1. Classification (NCBI taxonomy): domain Eukaryota; kingdom Viridiplantae; phylum Streptophyta; class Magnoliopsida; order Asparagales; family Iridaceae; genus Iris; species Iris pallida. The sequence continues at coordinate 27,047,844 of JANAVB010033017.1, forward strand.
CTCGGGGGCCACTCCCCAAGCTGCCCTGACACGTGGCCAGGCTTATGTGGCTCAAACTTTATGCGGCCCAATCCTTATGCGGCTCAGTGACTCCCAGGACGCGTGTCATAAAGCCAATCAATTTTCCAGATTTACTGCAATCAAAGATTGGGTCAAATCCCAATAATCTGGGACACGTGGTAGGAGAATGAATTAAATTTATTCATTCAGGTTCGCAGACATCATCAAATCATCATCATGGAGATTTATTCCAATCAGCAATAATTACTGATAGGATTTGGTACAATCTACACTAAAGGGCCCAGATTCATCACACTCAAGATTAATGGTCCAGATTGATCAATCAACAGGCCACCGCCACTCTAAGGGGCAATCATTGCAAACCCTAATGATTGCATTCCCTTCTTATAAATAGCAAGGTGCCATTCCCTTACAAAAGGACCACTTTTCGAGATCAGAGAGCACCAGAATACTTGGAGAGAAAAAGCAGAGAGAGAGAAAAGAGAGCATTTCTTCAACGTCGAACAATCTTCCGGAGCCAAGGCTGCATACTGATCGTCCAAGGAGTAAGGCAGAGCGGCCGTCGCTTTCCCGAGCCTCTATCGTCACCCTCCAGAATCTAAAATAAACAATTGCACTTAGACTGCTGTACCTAGGTTTTCGTCCCTAGGCTTTCTTTGTACAAGCGAGTTTGTAACGTGAAGTAAAAGTACAGTCCTTCGATAATTGTTCTGCTCTTTTATATTTTATGGCAAATACGATGGCGACTCTGCTGGGGACAAACTTCTCCATAGCTGAGGAGTTGGTGACGCAGTCGGATGCAGCCAAGCTTGGCTCCACGCAATAGAAGATGGTCGTCCGTTTCGAACAACAGGCGTTTGAAGAGATGCTCTCTGAAGGAAGTGTCGGCCCGATCCAGAAGCGAACCCGCACAAAGAAAGCTCGCTGCGAGTGGAGGCCAAAGTCATTTGCTCCTCCACAAGCTCTGGACGGGGTACTCTCTGCTACCCAAGACGGCGAAGGCGATTCTCGTACGGCTCCACTTCGAGCCGTAGAGCACTCTGCTGTCCCCAAGACCGGCAAAGGAAAGCACTACGATGCTGGACTTGCAGAGACAAAGAGTGATTCCATGCGCCCCAAGAAGAAGCCGAGCACTCATGTGGCCAAATCTGCCAACCACATGCAGGAGGCTCATGCGGATGAATCTACCAACCGCATGGAGAAAGGCTATGCGGCCAGATCATCCAGCCGCATGAAGAAAACTCATGCGGCTGAGAATCCCAGCCGTATGAAGAACACCTATGCGGCTACGTCTGCCAGCCGCATGAAGACTACTGATGACAGCCGCCTGACGCCTACTCCGCGCGGCTCTGTCTTCGATCGCCTCTCTTACGGTCCTGATCTCTTGTGCTCCCAAGAAGAAATGTCTGACTCTCTCCAGTATCACTTAGACTCTTCCTACTATGTGCCCTTACGCACTAGAGCGAAGAAGTCTAAGACAGCGCGATCCTGGCGAGTTCGGTCCGCTAATCTGATCTCTGACCATTCGAGCGTCCCGCATACTGTTACGCGGGCCTCGAATGGGAAGTTATACAGAACCACTCAAGTCCAGCCCCCGGCGGCAGACGGACAGAGAGGTTCGCAAAAGTCTCCCAAAATCCTGGGAGCAAACATGGTCGATCCAGACCCATCTGACTTGCGTGAGGCCGTCCTCCACAAACGCAAGGAAAGAGAAAATGTATCGGGGTGCAAAGAGTCCTCCCACGGGCGTCACTGCACCCAAGTCATCGTCAACTGCTGCTGCAATAACGCGACAATGTGAGAAGACCGGCAGTCCGTCTTCCAAAGACTGCAACAGCCATCTTCAGAAGACGAGGCACTTCCCGTCGTCTTCTGCAACTCTGCTCAGAAAGTCTCCGCCGACGGGAAAGGAAAGAAGACTAGCGCTCCTAGTCCGAAGATATCAACCACTATGACTAAAAGACTGTCGTCTAAGCGGGCGCCCACCACCGGAGTCTTCCAAGGCACCCGTTCTAAAATGAAATCTGCTACAGTGGAAGATTCGTCATCCACAACACAGGGGGTTGCTGGGACTGGGGGTAGCACTCCTCCAAACCTCCATAACAATCCGATATTCCAAGAAAACGAGCCGGGAGAGACAACTCTCCCATCAGATGCAGCAAAACCCGACGTCCCCGAGGACGTCCACAACTCCCAAGACGAGACGAACTCGAAAACTGGGGGTACCGTTCCTTCTGAGTCCGAACCAAAAAAGAACATTCCCACATACCCCGACGACTTCTCACTACAAGGGTATGATTCGGAGGGCGCTTCCTCCACCGCTCCGTCTATCATTCCTCATGTGAAGACGGTATTCATGAAAGACAGCAGCCAAGGTGGTTCCAGCGATCGCCAACGCATCGACACTCTCGAAGCCGTATTGCTTGCCTTGGTCAAGTCTGTGGACGAGATCAAAACGGCCCTTCTAACTCTGCAAGGAGGGACGCCTGGCCAAACAAGCGCGGGACCTGCGGTCAATGCAGACTCGAATTCGGCGGCACCAAACCCGGGCAACGATCCTCCTGAAACAACGGCCTCCACCGTCGTAGACGAAGCCCGCGAAGCGAGAAGAGAGGTCCAGGAGCTCCGAGCCATGTTCCACGCTCGAGAAAATTCTCAAGACCTCAGAATACAGCAACCATACCCTGCTGCCTGGAGGGATGTTCCATTCCCACCAAGATATAAGCCGTTCAATATCAATCCTTATGATGGCAAGACCTCGGCAAGTCGGTACATCACTTACTTCGAGGTCACCACCGACCATCTGCCCCATGATGATGCCATTCTCACATGATTATTCATCGGGGCATCGGAAGGGGTCGCCTTCGACTGGTACCATAATCTGCCGGACAACTGCATCCACTCCTTCGCCGGCTTCAAGCGCATGTTCTTGGAGAGATTCTACGAAGTAGGACAGGACATCACAATGTCCACCCTCATGGACGTCGTCCAAGGAGAGAAGAAGCTGACAAGGAACTATATTGAGCGGTTTCGCCAAACCGCAATGAAGCTGCCGTCTGGAAATTCGGATTCCTCTCTGATTGAAATTTGCCAAAAGAGATTGCTCCCAACAATCAGTCTCTGGATGGGCGAAAGTCAATTCAAGGACTGGAAGACGTTCATCATCAGCGCCACAAGCGCCGAGGAACGGTTGAAAAAGGCTCGCCAATTGGGATTGCACATCTCGGACGGAGAGAATAAGGGCAAGTGTCCCAACAACGACAATGGGGGTAGCCCCTCCAACAATCGGAACAGCAGGGGTAAGCAGGCTATGGTAGCCAATACAGCATAGAAACCTGAGCCAAAGCCGGCAGACAAACAATGGTCGTAAATCACTTACTCCTTCGAAGACGGTCACGTCAAGCCCATCTTGGACATGCTCATACAAGGAGAAAGAATTCAGCTTCCTCCACCAAGATGGGAACCTCGGCCGACAGACATGGAGAACCCAAAGTACTGCCATTACCACCGCTACGTCCACCATGCCACACATGACTGCTACCAGCTAAAACGGTACATCCAAAACCTCATCGATTCAAACGCTCTGGCCATCGATTTCGAAGAGGTAACCGTGGCAGCCAATATGGTATCGGTACAATTCGGCAGCTTCCCTCCGACGAAAACTCAAGACGGGATGGTCCTCATCTCTCTGGCGACAATGGAGATAGCTAATCTTCTACCTCCCCGAGATCACGCTGCTGGTCTAGTACCCCTCACCACATCACGAGGGGAGGTCATGTGGGTCCATCCAGACTTGGTATCTGAAGTGACTCAGCCCATTGGCAAGAAGAAGAGTAGAAAAGTCAAGTCCTGCCGCATAATCTCGACAGATATCGAAGAAGCTACAGCCGTCGTCACTCGGTCTGGGGCACAATCCCAACCTGTGGCTGACAACTCGGCTGAAGATCATCAGCCTGCTACAACTGACACTCCGGGACCGGCTCAGCCTCCGACGACCGACAAGCCTAGGCCGAAGGAGACTCGCTTTGACAAATCCCTCCGAAAAAAGGTACCGCAGGGGCTGGAGAAGCCCTACAACTTCGACATCTTGGCACAATTGGCCAACACACCGGCCACGTTGTCATTATACGAGCTTCTGAGACTCTCAAAGGATGTTCATGCGGCTTTGAGCGACGCACTCCAAAATGCCGACGCATACCTGGCTCAGGTCAACCTCACGGGAGAGAACCCGCCTGCAGATCTCCAAGACAACGCTTGCACGGGAGCAATGCCCAACATTATCTTCACTCCGCAGGACATGCTCATCAAAACCAACCAGCATGATCGTCCGATATACTATACTGGATACATCGGCGACGTAAAGGTGGATCGGATGCACATTGATCCTGGCTCTTCCATAAGCATTATCCCGAAGGGTCTGCTACATCATCTCCGAATCCTAATGCATCGCCTGACGCCTACAAGCACCGCCATCAGCGGTTTCAATTCGGGCAGGAGCTACCCAATTGGGAAGATACGTCTGAAGTGTCAGATTGGCGATCTCCAATCAGAAGTCACCTGCTACGTCATAGATGCAGACACTTCTTACAACATCCTCTTGGGGCACCCGTGGATATATGATTATATGATCGTGCCTTCCACGCTACACCAGTGCTTCAAATATGTCAACAAATACGGCTTCGTGAGGACAGAATTTGCTGATATCGATCCCTTCAAAGGGGTCGAATCCTACTACTCAGACTCCTGTCTGTACGAACAGTCGAAGAAGCATCTTGGTGAAGGAGATGTGCAAGCTCGTACCGAGACAGCCACAGGATCAGAAGAACATCTGACGATCCACCTCCAAGCTCGCAAACCTGGCAAGTCTGTACCCCTTACCGCCACTCTGCGTAAGGACGCAATCAGCCTCTCAGCACAAGAAGAGCAGATGATAATCCGGCTGCCAAGGTCTGGCCAAGTACCAAGACCCACAACAGAGCCACTGACAATCAGGCTGCCAAGGATCGGCCAGCTGCAAACGGAGAAGCTTAATCCCTCCGATAAGCCAATGACGATACGCCTTCCCAAGAAGGGTCGTCACCCCGATGTAAGGTCTGGAACTTCTAGCGAACCAACTACTCCCCGCCCAGCATCGAATACCAAGCTGGAGGTCGCTAGTCTGCCAACAACTCCATGCTCTGCTCCATCAGCAGAACCTCTGACGATCAAGCCGCCCAGGTCGTCCTCTCAGTCGTCATTTATGCAGGGGGTAGCCGAAGAGGAACCGGAGCTAGCCAAGTATGTGGCTGCCCACACTGATGTTCCCTCCGCAGATGATGTAATCCCCTAGAAAAGATACCTTACTTCATCAATAAAGGGCTATCTTTGAACTACCTCGAGCTTAATAAGCTTTGTACGATGTATGCTATGGAATACGGTATAGGCACTCACCTACACACACAGGTGACAAATGTGTACACCGTGATCCAGCTTACTCCCGTAGAAGACGCTTACCGCATAATCAAGGGGGGACCATTCAATCATCTTCGGCCGGAAGGACGATCCGCATCCCTTCACCATAGAAGAAGTTGACCTTGAATCAGATGCCGGGAGACTGCCTCTGTATCTTTATAGCCCCCAATCCAAATATCTCATGCAGAAACAGGGGTATGATCTGGAGACGATGCCAGGCTTGAACTACGGTACTGGACGACGATTACCTTTGAAGCCACCGGTCCCGACTGGCAAACCACGGGACTACTATAGCAAGACTCGATGTGGATTAGGGTATGTAACACCCACGACGACCCCCCGAGAGTTCAGATGAAGAATGTGACTGGCATTCACATTCGACCGGGTCACCAACTTCTGACTCTGATACCAGCATCGGAGACATATTCAGGCAAGTCTTGTCAGTCAACATGGCATTCGTCGACGCTTATGAAGAAGATGAAGGCATTCCTGAAATCTTTGAGCTAGAGCCGTGGGCCCAACAGCTGGATGCACAATAGGAAAAGCGGTTCGAACAGAGGGAACCCCCTACTGAAGATGAGGTCATACAAGTGGATCTCGACAGCGAATCTTCTCCAAAACCGATCTTCGTCAGTAAAAGCCTAACAGACGAAGAACGAGAATCGCTGCTGGAACTTGTCAAAGAATATATTGATGTGTTCACCTGGAGCTATGAAGACATGCCAGGGTTAAATCCCGATATTGCTCTCCACAAGCTCAACATTCGGCCAGATGCAAAGCTAGTCAAGCAACAACAACGACGCTTCCGCCCGGGCATCATGGATGCGATCGAAGCTGAAGTCAACAAACTAATAGCCAGTGGCTTCATTCGTAAGGAGCAACATCCCGACTGGGTCGCCAATATAGTACCTATCCTCAAGAAGAATAGGAAGATTCGAATCTGCATCGACTTCCGTAATTTGAACGAGGCATGCCCCAAAGATGAATTTTCCCTCCCTATTACAGACATCATGATTGACAACACCTGCGGCTTCGAACGTATGTCATTCATGGATGGTTTCTCGGGGTACAACCAAATTAAGATGTCTCCTGACGACGAAAAGCATACATCATTCCGAACACCGATCGGCACATATTGTTACACAGTCATGCCTTTCGGTTTGAAGAATACCGGCACCACATATCAAAGAGCCATGAGCATCATCTTCAAAGACCACTTACGCAAGACGGTGGAATGCTATGTGGATGACATCGCCGTCAAGAGTTGCTGTAAGGGAGACCATCTGCAGGATCTGAGGACGGTATTCAACCTGATGCGAGCACACAATTTGAAAATGAGCCCTACGAAGTCCTTCCTGGGCGTATCCAGCGGGAAGTTCTTGGGTTTCATCATCACCGCCCAGGGTATCCATGTAGACCCTGAGAAGACAAAGGCAATCATGGAGATGGGTCCCCCGAGAAATCTCCGCGAACTCAGAGGCCTTCAAGGAAGGCTAGCTTACATCAGGAGGTTCATTTCTAACCTCTCTGGGCGATGTCGACCATTCAACCACCTCATGAAGAAAGGCGTCTCATTCGTATGGGACGAAGAGAGTCAGCGGGCCTTCGACAGCATCAAAGAATATTTGTCGAACCCTCCAGTCCTGGTGGCCCCGGTTGCTGGAAAACCATTCCTACTCTATGTACGAGCAATGGAGCATTCTCTCGGAGCCCTGCTGGCACAAAACAACGATGCAGGCCATGAGCAAGCCATATATTACCTCAGTCGAATGATGATTGGGCCAGAGCACCGATACACCGCTGTGGAGAAGGAATGCCTTGTCCTGGTGTTCGTCATTCAGAAGACGCGGCACTATGTCACTGGACAAACAATACATGTGATCTCATGAGTCAACCCTCTCAGGGTCCTCATGACTTAACCAGGGGCACTCAGCTCTCACCTCACTACGTGGGCTATATTATTGTCCCCTTATCATATGATCTTCGTCCCGCAAAAGGCAGTCAAAGGTCAAGCCCTGGCAGACTTTTTGGTAGCCCATCCGGGCTCGGAGTCCTCCAGAATATATGAAGAGATCCCAGATGAGGTCGCCGACTCACATACAACCTCTCACGATGATATATGGCGAATGTTCTTCCACGGTGCTTCAAGAACGGGACCCAAAGGCAACATCATCGTTGGAGTCGGGGTGGCGTTAGTCTCCCCTTCCGGATTGATGATTAACCGCGCTTATTCTCTCACAGAACCCTGCTCTAACAATGTGGCCGAATACAACGCTTTGGTCATTGGCCTCCAACTTGCAAGAGAGCTGGGGGTAGAATATCTTGAAGCATACGATGATTCTCAGTTAATCGTCAACCAGATCCGGGGTTCATACGAGGTCCGCCATGAAGACATGATCCCCTATCACCAAATAGCGATCGACATCATCTCGTCGTTCGAGGGGTTCTTTATCGAGCATGTTCCCAGACTCCGAAATATCGAAGCCGATGCCTTAGCAGGTCTGGCTGCTTCCCTAGCAGTGCCAAATCATACTCAACAATCGGTGGATTTGATAGGCCATGAACTGGTCTGCCCCAAGAACAACGTTCAATTCGTGGCAAGCTATTCCGCTCAGGCGATTGATGATGCCCCAGATTGGAGACAACCATTCATCGACTTCGTCGTGTACGATATCCTGCCCGAGAACCCAAAGGAAGCCACCTCCATCAGACGACGTTCCCTCAGATTCTTCTACGATACAGAGAAAAAAATGCTGTATCGGCGATCCTATGATGGATTATTGCTTCGATGTCTATCAAACGCAGAAGCCAAAGAAGCCGTGCGAGAAGCTCATGACGGTGTATGCGGGGCCCATCAGCCTGGCCCTAAACTGCAAGACCGTCTTCGCCGGATGGGCTACTACTGGCCCACGATGGTAGCAGATGTGATAGACTATGCAAGATGGTGCAAAGCCTGCCAAGTCCACGCGGACTTCATTCACCAGCCATCCAAATTTCTACATCCGACAGTGGCATCCTGGCCCTTCGAAGCATGGGGAATGGACATCATCGGTCCAATTACTCCACCTTCCTCCCGTGGACATCGCTTTATATTTGTGATCACGGATTACTTCTCCAAATGGGCGGAAGCTGTCCCGCTTGCAGAAGTCAAGACTTCGAACGTGATCAGCTTCCTCAAGCATCACGTCATCTATCGCTTTGGACTGCCCCGGAGGATCATCCACGATAATGGTCCGCAGTTTGCAAGCCACGCCTTCTATCGGTTCTGCGACAAGTACCACATCCAGAATATTACTTCGACACCGTACAACCCGACAGCAAATGGGTTGGCAGAGGCATTCAATAAAACAATCATCAAACTCCTCAAGAAGTTTGTCTCTTCCAACAAACGCGACTGGAACGAGAAGCTCGGTGAATGTTTATGGGCGTACCGTACTACAGTCCGAACAGCTACCGAGAACACACCATTCTCCCTGGTGTACGGGAGTGAGGCAGTTCTCCCATTAGAGACTCAAATACCCTCGCTCCGCGTCGCCCTCACTTATCAATTGACAACGGATGATAACTACCGACGCCGACTACAAGAGTTAGAGGCCATAGACGAAAAGTGCCTCCTCGCTCAGCAAAGAATCGAGCTATACCAAGCTCGCATCTCCGGAGCCTTCAACAAGAAGGTCAAAATCAGAACATTCCAAGTGGGCGATCTCGTTCTGGCAGTCCGGAGGCCGATGGTCATGACACACAAGACCGCCGGCAAGTTCCAGCCAAAATGGGAAGGCCCATTTATCATCGAGGCTATATTCTCCAACGGTGCTTACCGCCTCGCAAAGCAAAATAGAGACTTGCTCATGTTGCCCGTCAACGGCAAGTTCCTGAAGAAATATTATGTCTAAACGACAATTCCAAAGATCATTGAGTCATGTGCCAGCTGGTACCGCTGAACTCACACTCACATTCTCCAGATTTTCGAGTCATGTGCCCGCTGGTATCGCTGAACTCACCCTCACAATTCTCCAGATCATTGAGTTATGTGCCCGCTGGTACCGCTGAACTCACCCTCATAATTTTCTAGATTTTTGAGTCATGTACCCGTTGGTGCCGCTGAACTCACAACCACAAAATGCCAGATCACTGAGTCATGTACCCGCTGGTGCCGCTGAACTCACAACCGCTTATTCCATATCATCGAGTCATGTACCCGCTGGTGCCGCTGAACTCACATCCACAAATATTCCAGATCATCGAGTCATGTACCCGCTGGTGCCTCTGAACTCACATTTCGGTCACTCTCTCAGATAGCAAGTCATGTATGACCATACCTCTGAACTTTCTTCCTGGAAGAAATCCTCCCTCATGATCCACTACCCGCACTCCCAGTGCACAAAAAGGGTAACCGATCCACAAATTTCCGAAACGGCCATGTCCTCATTACCTCTGAGTCGTTTCACTTCTGCCAAAAACAAATTACCCCTTACATAGAACTTCCATGTCCTCATTACCTCTGAGTCGTTCTATGTACCCTCCTTCATTGAGCCCACTCCTGTCATGTCCTCATTACCTCTGAATGGGAAGGCTCCGTCGAAGAAACCTTCATGCTTGCCATGTCCTCATTACCTTTGAGTAAGTATGATGATTCCCTTTCAACTTATTATCTGTACCCACGATCGGAGTACGCCAAGGATAATAGGTCCACAAATATTCTCCGCTAAGTCCGCCCCTGCCATGTTCTCATTACCTCTGAGCAGGAAGACCCCACGGAGGACGAGAGGGGGAAGACACGTGGAGTAATAAATCGCCTCGTATAAAGACAAAACCGACTCCTCGGATTTTGCCCCCTCTCCCATAAAGGAGATTCACCCAGGGCATAAAATCCAGAGATTTAATGAACCAACCCTCGGGATTCCCCCTGAAGACGGCGCTAAAAGCGAATTTGAGGCAATTAAAGACATGCCCATGTGGCAAGGAGCTATGCGGCTGAAACATCTATGCGGCTGAAACTTCCATGCGGCCAAGACATCTATGCGGTTAGGACCTCATATGTGGCTAGAAGAGCTTGCACACAGCCATGCTTCTTATTCAAAGTATTTCAATTTTGCAAATTAAAAACTTTGAAGGGGGTCTTGTAGAAGCATAAAAAATAATAAAAAAAGATCCATGCGGCCAGAAAACCCCATGCGGTTCAGAAAACCCATGCGGCTCAGACGACCCATGCAGCTCAACGAGTCTATGCGGCTCTGTGATCTCCATACGGCTCAAGAAGAGAAGACACGTGGCTTGCAAACAGTTCTCCCCTCCGTCCTATACTGCATTAATTACTTTGACGGCTGGCCGCTCTGACGAAATGACAGGTCTGACACAAAGAGGCAATTATGACTCTGTCATGATGATAGAATCCTGGGAAATCAAAGAAAATCTCTGGCACAACCCCCGAGATCCAGAAAACACCACACAGCCTAGACACGTGGACAGCCATATGCGGCTCGAGCGGAGACCCCTCCATGCGGCTCAGGCTGAAGTTGTCCTATGCGGCCCAGGTCGAAGCAGCCCTATGCGGCTAAAGCAGACGCAGCCCTATGCGGCTCACAAGGATCATCTCCATGCGGCTCACTACCCATTATATGGTCCAGATTATCATGCGGTTTAAAGACTCGGGGGCCACTCCCCAAGCTGTCCTGACACGTGGCCAGGCTTATGCGGCTCAAACTTTATGCGGCCCAATCCTTATGCGGCTCAGTGACTCCCAGGACGCGTGTCATAAAGCCAATCAATTTCCCAGATTTACTGCAATCAAAGATTGGGTCAAATCCCAATAATCTGGGACACGTGGCAGGAGAATAAATTAAATTTATTCATTCAGGTTCGCAGACATCATCAAATTATCATCATGGAGATTTATTCCAATCAGCATTAATTACTGATAGGATTTGGTGCAATCTACACTAAAGGGCCCAGATTCATCACACTCAAGATTAATGGCCTAGATTGATCAATCAACAGGCCGTCGCCACTCTAAGGGGCAATCATTGCAAACCCTAATGATTGCATTCCCTTCTTATAAATAGCAAGGTATAATTCCCTTGCAAAACGACCACTTTTCGAGATCAGAAAGCACCAGAATACTTGAAGAGAAAAAGCAGAGAGAGAGCAAAGAGAGCATTTCTTCAACGTCGAGCAATCTTTCGGAGCCAAGGCTGCATACCGATCGTCCAAGGAGTAAGACAGAGCGGCCGTCGCTTTCCCGAGCCTCTATCGTCACCCCCAGAATCTAAAATAAACAATTGTACTTAGACTGCTGTACCTAGGTTTTTGTTCCTAGACTTTCTTTGTACAAGCGAGTTTGTAACGTGAAGTAAAAGTACAGTCCTCCGATAATTGTTCTGCTCTTTTATATTTCATGACAAACAGTATATAGTAATATAATGCATTGATGCATTTGATTCCTATTTCCTGAGAATATATGAATGTATGTTGATGTTTTCCAATTCTTTGATATTGTGATTACATGGGTTTTCAAATGAGAAATGAATTCGAAAAGGATTTGATGGCTTTGGGTTAGTAGCTTTGATTTCAAAATCATCTTGGGATGAAATAGTTCTAAGTTTTCTTTTGGTAATGATTAATTGTTACACTGTTATGTTGTTCTCAGATTTCCTTTAGGATTTTATTTCAGGTTTTGTACTTGGGGCTAACCTATTGTCAGGTTTTGTCTTGACAATATTCTCATTTTTTTGTTGTTGGTTGTGTCCCCCTCTTCCTCACTGTTTTCTCATTTCCCCTTCCTATTTTACATATATGTAATATAATATATGTAATGAATGTAATGTATGCAAGTATGCATATATGAATACATGTAGTGTATGAATTTATATATGTAAATTATGAATGTAATATATATAATGCAATATAGGTATGCATGTTAGATAATACAATGTAGTGAAATATGAGATGCAAGTATCATTGTATGCAACTTAATGGTTGTATTGAATATGGATGAACTGAAAAATCAAGTTTCCTATAACATAAAACCTGGATAATGTAATACATAATGTATATAGTAATATAATGCATTGATGTATGAATGTATGAAGTATCTAGATAATGAATGTAAGGTATAATGTATGCATTTGTATGTATTGTACCTATATTGGATATAGGACTAGAGTATAGTTGACCCTATAGTTGACCAATAGGCTATTTGAACTTGTGGACTTTAGTTGACTAGCCCCAGACCTAGAATGACTTAGTATTGAACCTAATAGGCTAATTTGACAAGTTTGACCAATAGTTGACCATTGACCAATTGACCCTAGATAGCCTTGTTGTCGACCTAGTTGACTTAGTTTGACTAGAATATTGACTTGGGTTGATCCAGAGTTGACCAAGTTTGACTTGGACCTAGTTTGACCTAGATAGTTGACCAGGTTTGACTTAGAGTTGACTTTGACCTAGATTGACCTAGAAATCATGTAGATTGTATCATAAACATCATTTACCTTATTTTAAACACATTATAACCTGTACTGTTCTATTTAGGATACTGTGACTCCGGTGCAGACATCTGACATTATACTACTCTTTTCAGAGTAGCAGGCGAGTACATTCTCTGATAGTTCTCTCATTTACTTGTCAATTACTGTACTTCAGTTCTAGTTAGTTGTATGCGATTCTCTGTTACAACACGTATGGATATTTTGGATTCATGTATACGACACACATTTATTTTTTGGCCTCTATTACTGGTATCATCATTCTGGCTTCTATTACTGGAATCACCTACTGGAATCATTTACTGGAATCATTACTGATATCATTATATTTTGGCTGGACTCATCTTGAATCATTGTGTCAGACTTCTGGATTCACTTGCTGGGAGGGGAAATACTTGAGTAAGACATGTAGACATACCCCAATCTGGAATCTTCCAACTGGAATCTACTGGAATCTACTGGAATGATAGCCATCTCACACCCGGCCAGGTGTATGATGTGCCGTATTACCTACAGGCGTTTACATGTCGATCTCCGTATTTTAAAACATACTGTTAGAGTATAGGCTGGACTCACCCTGGAATCATTGATCACTATAACGGGAATCGTCCCTTACTGGATTCATCTTGTATTAGATTCATCTTGTACTGGACTTACATTAGAGTTACACTTGTCTATATTGCTATCTGGACTTTATATCATATTACTCTGGTTCAGCTAGTTCTATTTTACAGTCTTTATTGCTATGATTCTTCTCTTGTTAGTTATTTTCCTTCCTTGTACTTTATTTGTCTTTCTTACCATCACCTGAACATAAACTGCCATATTCATCAATACAACTGTCTATAACTGCTGTATAGTTATCTGTCATTTACTTGGGTTTTCTAGATGAGATTGTGCTCGTTCCTGTCCTGATTGGACCTGTTAAAAATTTTACAGATGATTGCCCTGAGGACACATGCCCTACATATTACGGACCAGGAGACGGATTAGCTACCTTTGGCCCCGACACTCAGGAGTGATGGGATTTAGTTTAGTAGACTAGCATCTGTTTTTCATGTCGAACTTTTGTATTGATTTGAGACTTGTGTAGTTTTGAGATTTGTTGAGAGTTGTTATTATTTTAGTAGTTGTCTTTCTATTCTTAGTTAATTCTTCTGTGATTATCTTATTGTACTTAGACTGTGATTGAGTTACAATATCTTATACCTGTCCTCCGCTCGGAGTTGAGATTTGACAAGTACATTATATAATTGCGTGAGTTGTCTAGATAGTAACCTAGGACAGCGTTCTACCGCCGACACTGTGGCGTAGGCTGGGCGTTATTACGTGCTCGTACACTCACAGTGGGTGCGGGTCGTGACAGTCTGTATCCTTTAAGTGATTTGTCGGAAATATTCTCATTGGCTTCTTCAACTCAACTCAAAGCTCTGATTCTTCTACCTTATCCTGTGTCCAACTCAATTGGTCATACTCAAGTTTGATCAATTTCTTCAAAATCAAATCTCTTAAATCTCAAGAGCTACTGGAACACATATTTATCCTGATAAATTTTCTTGAAACCAGAAGAACATACATCAACATCTTTTCCTATCATGACTAGAACCTTAGAACTCGTTTAAATTTTTGGAAACTCCTTTGAAATTCTTATGGACAAAGTTTGGGAAAATATTCCGTGACCTAATATGACTTCGCATATTGCGTTATAGTCAATTGTCTTAATTATGGAAACTGCGAGTTTACTGCAGCTAATTGCGCACTAGCGAGGCAAAAGACTCTAAAGTTGAAGTGATTTCGGGTGTTCATAAGTTTTCGAATATTATTGGGACTGTCCTAAATGCACCATGTTGATCTTCTATGTTGCTTAGCCATGAAATGGATAAAGTTGAAAGATTACTCGGTAACCTAAAATTATTCAAGTTATTGGGTCAAAAATTTACTGCAGTCAGGTGCACTCTGGCGAGGCATAAATTTGAGACAAAGTGACTTCAAACATATTTGGTTTTCGAATATTATTCAGACTATATTCATACCATGGTTGTCTTTTGCACCATCAAATCATTCTGACTTTTGCCTGAATTAGAGGATTTACATTTCTAGCGGTTGTCTCCATTTCCAGAAATCTCTTGTCACAACCAGAAAGAAAAGATTCCCTATAAAATTCTACTTGATTTCCCTAGAACTTATTAGGACCATATCAATCTCTGTTGGCTCAATTCCTTTCAAGGTTCCATTTTTAGGGTGTTGCATATTTTTGTGGGTAGTTATATATTTTGCAGCTATATAAAGTTGGTTGATAGTTATATGTAGGGAAAATCTAGATAGTTACCTAGCAATCTTATTGCATTAATCTGATAAAAGTACACTTAGGGGATCGATTTTATTCTAAAGAGATTAGATAGCTAAGAGTACCAAAGGGTAGCATGGCAAGGCACAAAAGCAAGTTAGTCTAGAGAGAACTATAAATTGTGGTTCATTTAGGAATGAATCATTAGTGGAGCATATTAGTACTGGGGTATTGGATTTGGTGAATGAAAGAAGGTAATGATTTTGAATTTTATGATTTGGAAAAATAAGTTATGGCAGGATGGGAGGAGCCGTAGAGGATCAAGGGTGATGATGGTAAGAGCTAGTAATTATAACGTACAAGTAATTGATGGAGCGTACGTTGCAAGCAATATGGAATTGCATCGCTTAGTAGATATCGAATCGACTAGCAAGATGAAGAAGTTTAGATCCTACCCGAAGATTACAGGTACGGATGCAAAGAGTAAGTTCGCACAACCATTCCGGTGGCTGACAATTCAGAAATAGAAGCAAAATTTTAATTATGGGCTATGACCGTGTTTCTAAGGAGGGAAGACTGTTGATTCGAAGGAAGTGCATGAATTGATCAAATTAGACTATCTAGAGGTTGTCAACATTACTAAGAGACAGTAAAGGAAGCTTTGGTCTACATGTAGAGATTTTGATCATTTCCCTAGTAGTACCCATTGAATTTCGAGGACAAAATTTTCTAAGGAGGGAAGATTGTGAAATCCTGATTTTCAATTTATTGGATTTTGCCAGTTAGCAATAATTAGTTTGGTTATTATTTATTATTATTATTATTATTATTCAGTCGGTTTAAAAAATATATATATTATTTTAAAAATTATCGTCGATTTTTTATTGTGGCCCTGTCTCCGACCCCGAGTCCAGCCACGACCCCAAACTCGAACCAGACCGGGTTTTCCGAAACCCAACTCAGTCCGAACCCGCCTTTAGTTCCCTTCTTTTAAAAAATCCTGATTGCTATATATTAATTTTTATATAAAAAAAAACTTTTTCCCTAATCCTACTCCAGCCGCTGGACCAAGCCCACGACCCTTTCCCACTTCTCCTTCTTTCCCCCTCACTACACACACCACTCCAACTCCTCCTTCTTTCTCTCCACTCCTCTCCTTCTTAAAACCCTCTCCTCACACTCTCTCTTTCTCTCACAAAAGCATCAGAACCCTCCCCTCACTCTTCCCTTCCTAACCAGACCCGCGCCCTAACCAGACCCGCGCCCGCGGCTCCGCCCAGCCACGACCCGCGCCCGCAGCGCGCCCGCCACCAGCGCCTCCTCCGGCCCCCTGCCGAGCCCGCCCCGGCGACATCACCCGAGCCCCGGCCCCGTTTGTCGGCCGACCACCAGCGTGCGGCCCCCGCGCCCCAGCGCTCCGACGCCGTTCCCCGGCCACCCCCACTCCGCGCCTCCCCGCGCGAGCTCCGGCCGACCCCGATATCTCCACCCAGCCGCACCCCCGCGGCTGTGCCCTAGCCGCGCCCCTGCCCCGGTTCCCGCGAGCCTTCGACGCCCCTCTGCCGCCAGCGCTCCGACGCCGTTCCCCGGCCACCCCCACTCCGCGCCTCCCGATCTGTTGTTCCGTGCCCAACTCGCCGTCCGTAACATCTTACGGGTTCCGATCCGTTGTCCAGCACCTTCTCGTGTGATTCCAGCGTTGTCCCGGGATTTTTCAAACCTGCTGTCCGTGGTTTTCTTTCTTTATACCATCCGAGAGCTCTAGCCGAGCAACCCAAGGTATAATTCCTGTCCCGTTCCATTTTCGGTAGTCGATGATGAAATTGGTCCCCGATTCCCTCCCGGGAATTCGGTTTTAGGTCGACGTAGTTACTTCGGATTTTCCGAAACTGATTCTATGATGTTCTGTGGTTATTTCGAATTTTTCCGAAATGTGTTTTCTGGATTTTGGGTGCTGTGGTTTCCGATTTCATTTCGGAATTTCCGATTGTATTTCGGGTTCCGATTAAGCTTCAGAAATTATTCTGTGAATTTAATTTTGTGTAAAAAAATGGTTTTGGAAGTTAATTTTTAGGTTTTTCCTGGTTTGGGATAATTGTTGGAGTTGTCTGCGCATTTTTCCAGTTTTGGGTTGTCCCGAATATAGAGGAAATGCTGCCCAAATTTTTATAAAACTTTATAAAAGCATTTCAAATCGGTTTTCAGAAATTATTTATTTAAATAGATTTTTGGGCGACGAACACACCGGTCCGTAGGCCCTAGCAAAATGCAAACGAAACCAGTCAGGCCGGACGTTGAGGCATTAGCTAACTATGACGATTGGACCAAGTCTGAGACTCCTAAGATTTAATTTAATTTATTTTTAGTTTTGTTTTCGATATTTAAAATACGGGACATTAGTCAGAGCTAACTAATTTCCTCTTATTTCAATTATGTAAAGTTTGTAAGGGCATAAGCCCATATTCCTATTTTGTTAGCTGTGCCCCTGTATTGCGTAGTCTAGGTTTTTTATTTATTTTTTTGTTTGATTTTTCCTTTATTTTCTGGTTGGTTTTATTCTTCGTAATTAGGCGCTTAGTTACAAAATGGCTAATAAATATTTTGTATAAATAATAAAGATTTTTTACGATAAAATAACTTGAATAAAATATTGATAGTTAACAAAACCCACGTTTTATCATTGGAAGAAAATGTAGTTTTATACGTATAATATTAAAATACAAGTTTTTGCCAAATTAACCGGTAACGACAATTTTTCCAATTAAACCAGAAACTGGCTATTCAACTAAATGAGAACCAACGTAGTACGCGTCGTAAACCGTTAGCAGTAGATTTAATAAACAAACTTAAAACTTGATTAGGACCTGCTACTAGAAATTGCAACTAGCACACCTAGCTTGGTTTCACAACGGTTCTAAGTCAAGTTCTCCAACTGTAGGATCTCGGAGACGAACCTAGCATCATCTCGGAACCAACATCATTTCCAGTCATAAACAAAAGGCAAGTACATTTTGTGTTAGTTTACAATTGTTTAGTAATCATTTTATTGCAAGTTTAAACCACGATGCAACACGGTACTCTCTCTGAGAGCATTGACTGATTGACTGTTGGGTACTGGGGGAGTAGTGTAATGAGTATGACCACATCCAAAGCGGCATAAATAACTGTATTAGCTTACCCCTCATACATACGGGGATAAGCCGTATCATTCACTGTACAACCTAATCCGGTCATATTCATTGCCTATTCACATCATAATATTTTAACTGCTGGGGAACTGTTTATTTCAAATTGTTTAAAAGTGCATAACTCTATTATTATTTCAATTGTTGGATTATCATGAATTGTACTTTGCTCCCTCCTGACTGGAGACCCAATATTTTAGGTATCACCGATGATTGCTGAGCTATAGCACAATAGCTACTATGACCCAGTACCGTATTCTGCTGTGTTACCGGAGACCCCTTGGAGGACGCAGATCCTGAGGCTGACTAGACAGCCATTCTAGCTAGTTGTCATTTTAATTCGAGTTTCTTTTATTTGAATTTTTGTAGACTTGAATTCAGTATTTCCTTTCAGCACTTTCAAATTTCAGATGTATTCTATTTTGTTGATTAATAAAGGTTTTAAAGTTCCCGTATATAAATGTTGTGACAAATGTTTAGATGTTGTTGTGATTACCTGCAATAAAACAGCTTACTGCCGCCGTCTCAACAATGGTGCAGGCTGGACATGATCCGATTCGACCCAATTATTTGGGATCGGGTCGTGACAGACTTATCTTCTGTGCATAAAAAGCATCAATATTGGGTCTCTGTGCAGGCTATTAGGATAACTGTCACCCACGTACAGAAATTGGCCTCTACGCCTGTTGACACATGTCCCATAATCCAATAAAATAAGGACAGCACGTACACACGTTCTTCGAGAAGTGTGGCATGAAGGCCACGTCAGAAAACCACGTTCCCACATGATCAGGACAAACTGTGCATAAAAGATGTTGTTTAAACATGTTCGAGCGTAAAATAGCTCAAAGTAAGCTTCATGTGTAAAGTGGCTAAAAATAGCCTTGAGCATAAAGGCTCAAATAAACTCTACGCACAAAAAAGAGTAGCTGAGATAGCCTTGAGCGTAAAAAGCTCAAATAACTCTTTATGCGTAAAGAAGAAGCTATTCCTCAAGCGTAAAGCAGCTTATTGGCACGCTAAACAACAAACTCCTTGGCTTCTGTGCAGTTATTTTGTCAGAAAATCAATCTGTCAGAACAGAATCTTCGTTCATTTAATACAGCATGGACATCTCATTCTTCGCGTAGAAAGTGAAACTGTTCTCCGCGTAAAGTCTGAATTTAAGGCTTGCGTAGAGTTTTGAGTTTGATTCAGTTTGACCTTTGCGTAAAGTCTAATCTGGAACTGTCTTTGCGTAAATATCTCAACTTCCTTGACTTAGTCTTCAAATTTTATTTACGCTTCTACAAATATTTTTGAACAATAAAAAAGGTTTGTTGATTTGTTTTTAAATTAGGATTGGATTTATAAAAAATATATTTACCTTATTTGATGACATCGAATATTATTTTAAATTAATATGGTAATCAGCTATTTGAATTTATATAATTTAAATTATTTTATAACATTAAATATAGTTTTAAAGTTATTATGGTAATCACTTGCTCGATTAAGATTTGGTTAAATTAATTTCATATTTTATTTGATTTAAATTTATGGTTAGAAATTGTAATTCTTATCTATTTAGGAGTTTATCACTTATTTAAGGGGAGCCTCTCATTACTTTCTCTCATCCCAAATAATTTCTCAGATCATCACCACCACTACCATCATCTAGCCGCAACCATCATTCAGCCAACACAACCAATTGTGTCCATGCACCGTGTCCGTATCCGTCCCTTTTTTCTTCCCCTATTTTATTACAAGTTTCATCCACTTCGTGTCCAACACTGTAAAACCCCTAAATTCTACTATTTTTGTTTATTGATTTTGGTACTGATTATTTTTTTTTATTTGTATTGTACGTCACGTAGTCGTATTGTACGTCGTGTACGGAAGTTCGTTTTTCGAATTTTTGCTCGACGAGTGCGAATATGTTCGAACGTACATATTTTAGAAAAATATTTTCTATCAATTATAGTTTCAAATAATATACATAATAATTATTTTGTTATCGTACCAAAGTTTTCAAATTATTATTTTATTTATTATTTATAAAAAGTCTTCGTAAAAACAGTTATTAATAATAAATAATATTATTCCCGTATACATATATATTTAATAAAGATTTATTAAGTTTTAAATAATAATGTATTTTCGAAATTAATTATTATAGTATTTTTGAAAAACATGTTTTTAAATTATTGCGGCAATTTAAATTCTGATTTGATTTTATGGATCTATTTAAATAATTAAATTGATATCTATGTTTGAAAGATGAGATGAATTTAAATTTGATTTGAATTGGATTTGGATTTTGATTTGATTGATTTTAAATTAGTAGCAAATTATCTACTTTGGGTTTTAAATAAATCATAATCCTATCCAATTGGAAATTCCCACATCCTATAAATAGGCAGGTACTCCTCCAATTCATTATTCATCCACAATAATTTTTCCACAAATCTACGTGCATCATGTTCGTGTTCCCCGTCCATAATCTTATTCCAATTTTATATTTACATTTTTCTCTCGTGCCGGAAAACCCCGACACGATACATTAAATTCCAAATCCAACCCCGCCAGCCTTCCAGCTTCCCGACAACCATCACTGTCGTCAACCGTCCCCGACCAACCCGTCTTCCCCGTACCACACTCGCCTGGCCGTCCCCAACCCACTGTCCAAACCCTGCCACCCTCATCATCCCAGCGTCCCCGTTGCCGCAGCACCCGCTGCCCCGTCGACCTGCCACCACCAGCGCCAAAACCGTCACCATACACCCCGACTTCCCGACCAAGCCCAGCCAAACTCCGGCCAACTCCCCACCATCCTCCACCTAACCCAGCGTAAACACCACCACGGCCACCACCGCCCTACCATCCTGCCCCTCTCGGCCCTGCCCCTGACCACGATAACACCGCCACCACCAAATTAACACCAACACCACCGCCACCCCGGCCATCGCCGGCCAACCGCCAACCAAGAGAAAAAAAAGAAGAAAAAGAATAAAACCCTAGATCTAAACTCACCCGCTCCACCTTCCCGTCTTCCTCTTCTCCGATCCCGAGCGCCGCCATCCTCAGATCCGGTGCGCCCCACTGTGCCGACCCCAGCGCCGGTCTTCTCCCTCCGCCACGCCCTCTCCGGCGACAAACCCGCCGCCTAAGCGTCGCTCACCCCCCCCCCCCCCCCGACCAAACCCGACCGTCCGCCGCCGTCACCCGCCTAACGCCACCGTTCCCGAGCCCTCTCTGATTTCACTCCAACCCTCTCACCGACCTCTCTCCCCTCTCGCCGGACCCGACCGAACCCGCTCCTCCGCCGTAGCCCTACGGTCGACCGCCCGACCGTCTCACCCAGCGCCTCCCTCTCGCTCACTCCCTCCTCACTTTCTCTCCATCGCTCTCTCCCTCTTTCTTGTCCTCTGAGGCTCTGAGCTCCTTCCTCTCCCTCTCTTTAATCTCTAACGACTGTGCTGAGAGAACCAAAGTTTCGTTTTATTTATTTTACCTTTTTGTTTTTATTATATTATTATTATTATTATTATTATTATTATTATTATTATTATTATTTATATATTCTTTTATCTTTATTATAATCTTTTACTATTATTATTATTTATTATTATTACTACTGACAGTAATTATAGTAATGATATGGTTATAAACGTACTGATACAACCCCTGTTATTATCAAGTGGTTTATTTCATTATCTTTATAATAGTTATTGTTACTAATAATAATGCTGTTATCAGTATTTGTATTATTTAGTTCATGATTAGGAATATAATTTCTACTAGTTTACTTATTTATTATTAAAGTTATTATTTTGATAATTAGATATATTATTGTTTTTTTAAACTATATGCCTAGTATAGGGGTTAGAGCTATCTATGTAATTTTAAATTTTGGATTTTAGTCTCAAATATTTTCTTTAAGCTTTTTTTATATGTTTTATCAAATATTCTTTTGACTAGTAAAATATAATTTCCAAATTATTGTACATAAAAATATTTTCAAGTATTTTCGTTGCTAATAAAAATATAATTTCAAGTATTACAAATAGTTTTCCTAAATTATATATATATATTATTTATCTAAATTTCTTTTGACTATCCTTCCGTCTGCAACTACGTCCATTATTCCTATCCTCCTGTCAATTCTGTCCTTCCTCTTATCGACCCTAACCAATTTGACCGTCATGGACCGATGGAACTGACCGTGCGACCACCCGAGGTCACCTTGCATAATTGTCGCACCAAAGTCGCAGTTCATGCCACCGTGATTATCGCAGCACACCAGGCGTACTACCAGGCAAGACACCTTGCCATTTGCTGTTTACTTATTTTAGCTCATATTTCATGCATTGTTTATTATTTTCTTTATGCAAAATAAACTGTGATACATGGCATAACCCGTTAGAACTTACTGTTCATTTATATTCTGCTATGTATTATTTTTTTTACACATTCAACCTAGATTTAATGGACCACCTTTGTGTGTTGCATTCATGGCCTTGACACATTTATTCTACGTTGTTGTATGTCGCATATAGGACTCGGACATGCGTGATTGGCTGGCCACCAGTATGTATAGGCCGTACGTTAGAAAATAACTGCTAATAGAATTGCATGTTAGAAGACTTAGCAGTTATGAGTTTGCATTGGGCGGGAAGAACATGATTGGAAGTTGACTACCACCCTATCTATCGTAGACTCGCTCGCTACTGAGGAACGATAGGTAGACTATATGCTATAGACTCGCTCGATACTGAGGAATAGTATATGGTGTTGTGACTCGCTACTGAGGTACTGCATTGGTATTTTCTTGACTTGACCAGGTAGTCATGCGACCATGAACTGTTCTTAAAACTGCATTCACCTAGATTTGGTTAGGCACCCTTATCCGTTAGGTATGAGTACCTTTGGTTTGGGTACTTGTATCTGACCGTGGCTTGGAATAATAACTTGTCGCGAATTAGTTCGTCACATCTTGTCCTTGTTTGGTTGTAGGTGTGACTTACTACTTCGATGAGAAGGTATTGAACCTTGTTGGGGTCCGGATACCATATTGGATTCGTAGCATGGAAAGGTACGTCATCGTGAATTAGTTTACCATCTCATGTCCTTGTTTGGTTGGGGGATGGTACGCTCGTTCAATAGGTGTGTATTAGACCATGTTATAAATTCAATTGACTTATTTATTTGAGCAATATTTATTCAGTTTATATGGCATGATATTATGTGTCTTGTTACGTCCCTCTGAGGACCTGGTTATCTCCCCAAGTGTGTGCTCTTGTCTTTCGCATGTACTCTAGCTCTAGCCGTGATCCGCTCTATTTCTTCGAAGATGATTGCACTTGGATCATCTTTGCTTCGCTCGCCAAATTTATTTCTTTTCTCATGTATTTTTCCTTTACTCGTTGGTAGTGGATTTGTCTCCGCCCAACATATTGTATCAAGACAATTCATCATCTTTATATGACATCTTTTATTCATTTATTTTGTGTGGATGAGATTAGTTATGGTTCTACTGCATTTTACAGCTTATGTACTCATACGAGGATGCCATATATTGGAGTGTACTTCGTATGAATACAGCTGGCATGTCTACGTTCCTAGTCCTACGTATTTTGGGACTGGGGAGTTACAAACACACCGGACACGACACAATCATCAAAGATAAAAACCCTAACCCTAAACCTACCTTTATTATTATTATTATTATTATTATTATTATTATTATTATTATTATTATTGTTGTTGTTGTTGTTGTTGTTGTTGTTGTTGTTGTTTGATTGATTGGTTTAGGCTTGGATGTTAATTAGAATTCATATATATTATAAGAATTATTTGGTTGTATATATATAGGTTCTTATAAAGTTATTATAGGTTTTACAAATAAAATTTATAGATATTAAATAAAAGGATATATTTTGGGCCTTTCTTCTTTAAATAAAAACAAATAATTTTATTGGACTATAATATTTTAAATAAGTTTTATATAAATAAATTTATAAATAGTTTATAAGTATTTTCTAAATATGCTTTGTATATGTGTGTGTGTATATATATATATATATATATATATATATATATATATATATATATATATATATATATATATATATATATATATATATATAGGAAGTTTCTAAAACGGTTTATAAATAATTTTAGATAAATATATATATTCTTCTAAATAAAAATTACTTTTCCCTAAATCAAATTTCTTTCTTAGATTACTCATGACCATGACTAATCAAATTAGTGATATCTTCTGGCGTATTTCGGACTTCTTCATAACGATCCTAGCTAATAATGAACTCCATGGAATGGTCTGTTCCATCATTAGAGATCATCTTGTGAAGTTTAAGCACCTGAACCCATTTTGTGCCGATATGTTCGTATCGTGCACGTCGACTCCAACTAATCCATGCAAGTACTTACACTGGTTACTTTCAATTCTTAATAGTTTCTATGATACATGTTTTAGAGATATCTTACATGACTCTTGCCACGTCGTTCACACGAGTAGTATGAATTCATATTCATGATTATTGAGTTTCGTGATTTACGTTATTTATGTGATTATCGTGTTTCATGACTATTGCATTTCGTGATTTTTGTGTTCGTGATTATTGTGTATCATGATTTTTCATATCGTGACGTGAATCCATGAGTTGGACGGAGAAATACTCTAGTAGACATCTAAATATACCCAGAACTATCCCTTGTGTCTAGTCGTGCCTGGTAGTAGCTGTACATCACACGTACGGTGTACCATATTTACCCCTAGTCATTTACACGTCGAAAGAGGTATTTCAAAACACTTAGTTAGATGTCTTGATTGTCGTGTTTACATGTTCCATTTTACTTGACATGTCATGATAGTTGTGTTACATGCTTCTTATTAGTTGTCATGCCATGATTATTGTGTTTAGCTACTTTTCTCTACTTGTCCTACCATTATTCCAGTTTAGGTAAATTGCAAAAAACCCCTCGTTAGATTCCCGCTTTTTGCACTAAAAGACCCCATGCTCTAAAAATTCCCAAAAGTATGAAATATGCTCATTTTGCCCCCAAATGACAATTTTACCCCTCCCTCCCTCCTTCGGCTGTTTGGGCTGTGTTCGCCGGCGAGGAGGAGGAGGGGGTGCGCTTGCCGGCGAGGGAGGCGGAGGGGGGGTGGGGGGTCGGACGGGGGAGGGAGCAGGGGGGTCGGGGCCGGCGAGGGAGCAGGGGGGTCGGGGCCGGCGAGGGAGCGGGGGGGTCGGGGCCGGCGAAGGAGGAGAGGGTGGGTCGGGGCCGGCGAGGGAGGAGGAGGGGGTGGGTCGGGGGGGCGCTCGCCGGCGAGGGAGCAGGGGGGTCGGGGGGCTGGGGGATCGCCGACGGGGGGGGGGGTCGGGGCGGCTGGGGGCTCGCCGGCGTCGGCGCCGCCGGGGGGGGGAGGGGTTAGAGGGGGACAGGGGTATTTTAGGTATAAAAATTTTAAAATTTGGCTGGAGGGGCCTAATCGAGCGGATTTGTAATCTAAGGATGGGTAAACTGCCAAAAAATTCTAAAAGGTCTTTCTACGCAAAAGGCGTATATTTAACGAGGAATTTTTTGCAATTTACCCTTCCGATTTTACCGTTTACCATATATTTCATATGTTATTTCTGATGTCTTAAATAGTTTATCATGTATGTACTTGTTTCATTCCTGACTGAAAACTATTTTTTTCAACTTACGCTTAGTACTCTATGCACTTGGACCCTTGGGAGAGAGATGGATATATTTTGAAGGACGATCATAGAGACTAGTTAGATTATTTGATCATAAAGTTTAATGAGTTGTTTCCAATTTTGTTGTATTAATGGGATTTTTAAATAAAATGTAAACTTAGACATTGCAATTTGATTTAGTTATTGTGAATGAGCATACACATATTTGTGAGCAAAGTTTGAATATATGGATTTGAGATTATAATTGAGGTTTAGACAGTGTACTATCGTCGATGTCGCGGCGTAGGCTGGACTTGACCACGTACTCGTATTCCGAAAAGCTGGTGCGGATCGTGACAAAATGGCAGCAAAGTTTTTTCATCTTCAAACTCTATTTTTTATTGACTTGTTGATGAGGTACACTTTGGACATAATTTCATCTTCTTGTATTATTTCTCCACAGACTCCCAAATATCTCTTGTTTTCTCCTTCTCGTTGTAGGACTGAGCCAATGAACCATTCAACGAGTTGAAAATTAACTTGCAGAGGTGGTTATCTCTTTTCCACTTTTGTTGAGTGGTAATTATGTTGAAAATTTCTTTGACATCATACGTATATGGGATTTCTGGCTATGGATTAGTCAAAACGTATTCCACATTGACTAGTTAAAAATTCAGACTAATATTGCTCTTCTAATTATTGTATTGCTCTCCATCGAACTTTTCGAGCTTATGAAAGCTGGTGTCTAACATACTTGTATAATTTTCCATCTTTGATCTTGAAGAGATTCTTGTAATCTTATGAAAAATTGCAAAATCTCTCTTTGAGATTGTTGTTAAAATTCACAGAAATCTGTACAAGTCCTGAAGACGGAGACCACACAAAAAATTGGCAAAGACAACAAGTAAACTTGTTAGAGGTGTGCAAAATCACGACAACTATCTTGTCACGGTGCAGAATCACAACAATTAGTAGTCTTGTCGTGGCACAACTATATGCAATAAAAAAGTTGCTTAAGGAGCAAAGCTTTCAACTCGCAACAAAGTTGCTAGGGGGAACTTTGACTGCAGTCGAGACTGCTGAAGCAATCTCCCAATCCAGAAAGTTTGGAATAACTTATGGAACGCTCCTTGTCACCTCTTAGACTTGAAAGAATTCATGGATAGCAGTTGGTTGCTCTTATTGTTGTTGTTGTCGTCGTTGTTCTCAAAATTCTCTTTTGCCTAGTGTATGCACAAGTGCAATCATTCAAATTATATAAAGGAGTCAACCCTCTGGCAGCCATAACTGTCCATTACCAATGTGGGAGGATAACCAAGGAGTTCATCCCTATTAAGTGTACAATTACCAGTAGTAACTCCTATAAATATGACAGTTACAAAACTGAACCCCCTTCCCCAAGAAGTAGCAAAAATGCAACATAACAAAAAGCTTGTTGAAGTAATAGTTTTGCGGAACTGCATTGTTGCGAAACTACAGACCTGCAAAAGCCAGCTAAGCCCGCGGAACCAAGGATCTAGGGAACCACAGAACTCCGTGGAAGACACGAACGCTGTAAAATGCTTGAAAAGCCGCGAAAGCCACGAACGTCACGACTGCTTCCACGGCGTTACCGCGCGGAAGAGCACCAACTCATCCTAGTGTCATTTTACGTCCTTCGCCCACGCCCGAGCCCCGAGCTCCACATGGGATGCTTTTATAAATGGTGACAAAGGGATTTGAACCTTGTCCGAGATCCTCCTCCCTACTAATCACTTGAACTCACACGCCTTGTGTGCAAGACAATAAATGATAGTTCAAATATTGAAATACACACTCGCCTAAACATGGAACAGTGGGACCGGATCACCAATGACCAATTTCAAGATAAACCCCAACATAATTTTGTAGCAAGCCTGAACCAAGTTCATAATTTTGTAGCAAGCCTGAACCAAGTTCCTCTATATACATGTAATGGTGGGTGTTGTATTCGCCAAGGAGGAAGTATTTAGTAACACAAACTATAGGATATTCCTCTATAAATTGCATGGTTGTGGGCCTTGTGGGCCTTGTGGGCCTAGCGAGTGAGTGAGGGGAAGAAGGACAAGAAGGAAATGTAGTGCTTCTATGATGGAGTTTTGTCTAATGGACTCTTGACAAATGGCTCCACCGACAGACGACTTTGAAATGGTTAAAAAGAAAATGGGAATAAGTCTTATTCCATTGTAGAATTGTCATCCAATAGAGACTCGGTCCCTTAAATAGAAAACGAAAATTATGTTACATTTATTTGACTATTTAACAAATGTGGAAATACTTGCAAACCAAGACTTCATTTTTTGGGGGACAAGAATCTATATGTTTTGACAAATAAAGAGAAAATTACTTGTAGACCAATAACCTCTAAATTTTGACAAACAAAAAAACTAGTATTGACCAAGATACCAACAAATCTTGACAAACAAAAGAACTAATACTTGTATACCAAAATCTCATAAATCTTAACAAACTAAAAAAACAATT
The DNA here is from genome assembly GCA_029216955.1 of Iris pallida. Lineage (NCBI taxonomy): Eukaryota > Viridiplantae > Streptophyta > Magnoliopsida > Asparagales > Iridaceae > Iris > Iris pallida. The sequence goes on from JANAVB010033017.1 coordinate 27,076,465, forward strand.
TAGTATATTTAAACTAATGGACATGTGTAAATATGTTTCATACAATGGGCATTTACAAAGAGTAATGATATTCGTACCTCCAAAATATCTCTCCAAACTATTCATCCTTACGTGGTAGCTGACGTGGCAACTGACGTGTCAACTGACATGACAAATTCTAACCCAAAATATTATTTTTTTTAATATTAATGTTAATTTTAATTTTATTATTGATACTAATTAATATTAATTTAATTTTAATGTTAATGTTAACATTGATTTTAGCCTTTAATGTTAGTTTTAATGTTAATTTTAAAATTTTGTCTTGTCAAATGTTATGTCAAACGACACGTAAACTGCCATTTAAGGAGGAATACTTTGGAAGGATATTTTGGAGGGACAAATATTTTTTTTCATTTACAAAATAGTCATGCGTGTGGAATCAAGTTGCGAAAGAAAGTCTCTCTCTCTCTCAATATATCGGAGGTATTCAAGGTTGTGCACATTTTAGCCCTCTCGACCTCTTCATATACTGCATTAGCGAGAGCCTCATGGTATATACACTTTGGAACATAAATATTTGATCCAAATACTTTTGCAAGTAGCCCTAATTTTTGTTCTCTCAATGTCCACATACATTTATACATACACAATATAAATGAGTAGAAAAAGTTTCACCGAGACTCCTTTTCCTTGCCAGTCCCTGTCATGGCTAAAGTGGGCTCTCCCAATCCTTTGTTGATTGGAAATCCTTATCACAAACAACTGGCCTTCAAGTCTGTCATTTTCACTCTGGATCAACTTGGTTGCGTGTATCAAGAAGAATAGTGAAGAATTATTAGAGATTGTGTATAAATTTGATCAAAAGATCAACAATAACAACAAATAAACATTATCCCAAATTTTCGGGGTCGGCTGTTTTGGATCATTAGTTTCCTTCCGTTCACCTCGACAGTCAAGGGTTGTGCCCAATTTTCTGTCGTCGTACATTCGATTAGTGTCATCTTCAAGTTCCACAAATACTCCTCGTCGTTGTATCCACTAACTCGATTTACTTCTCGTTAGTATTTTCTATGTTCTAAATAGATATGTTATCCAGACTCTCCACTTTAAGGAGAAGTACCCGTGTCGACCCGATATGATATGGGTATGGATAAGGAATCCGTATCCGATCCTCCATGGTAACAATCAGATCCTTCATGGTAACAATTGGGAGACTAGTAGTGAAGTAGATAGTTTATTTTAATGTGGTATTGAAGTAGATAGTTTATTTTAATATGGTAGAGTTGTAGTAATGTAGTAGGGGAGCTGAAGGGACGGTCCCTTAGGAACTTATTCAACTAGTTCAATAAAGTTTACTAATAGTTTATAATTACATATCGTCTTTTATGAAATCTTAGTCATATTCCAGTACCCGTATCCAAGATTTGGATCCTTTTTAGCCGAGTCAGTGTGTCCTTCACTTATGAGTTTGAAGGACCAGACTCTTGGATATATATCTGTACCCGACACCCGTACTCGAGTTCAGGTAACGTAGCTAAATAGCTAATCTAATACTACTTAGTTGTCGATATGATACATGACGAAATAATAGTGTCCATGTGCGAGTTCAGCACTGTATATTCTTTTCGGGGTTATATAGTAATAGGGTCTCGTATAATAGTGTATGTTAGGGTTTGTGTCTCGAAAATGACCGACGTTAGAATTTGGGTTCGGACAAGTGAACAGTGATTTGGAGACCCAAATTCTAACGCCAGTCATTTTCGAAACCAGATCATGTCACTAAATAACCCTTCTTTTTTGCTCTGTTTGTATCCGTGTTGTCCCTTTCGGATAAGGTAATATGAGATCATGAGATCTAACATTACTGTTCCATCGGAGGCTCATTCACTGATGGAGTGCATCCTCCGATGATTGTATTATTAATCATTGCTTAGAAGTGCATTGTAGTCAAAGAAAGAGCCTTCTAAGCAACCTGAACCAGTAAAATTGTCAATTAGGGTTATTAGGGTCTCATATATACATGGTTATTAGGGTTTGGATCTCGAAAGTGATCGATGTTAGAGTTTTGGTCTCGAAATCACTGTTTATGTAGGCTAATGAACAGTGATTTCGAGACCCAAATCCTAATATCGGTCAATTTCGAGAATCAAACCCTAATATCCATATATATGTGAGACCCTAAAACTAAATAACCCTTAAACTCATTTACATGGTCAACAACTTTAAAGAACTGTGCTGGAGAATTGGGTGTGTCAAATCATCAGGTTCATATACTCTTGTTAAGAGGGTTATTTCGAAGACAATAGGAAGATCAAGATGTAGACACTTGTGTCAGATTCATATCAACAAAAGCAATGGATTCTAGCTGCGACATGATCATGAGAACCCAACATATGGTTCTACTTCTTCGATATGAACAAGATACGAAAACAAAATCATGTACACAATTTTTTGCAGACAAAATGAGATGAGTTTGTGTCGAAGGAGAAATTATTGAGCGAGCTGGGCTAACCGTGAACCTTCCATGTCATCCACTTAATGGCATGGGAATGAAGATGACTATTTCTAAAGTTCAAATATGAAACATCAATCTGTAATGTAACAAGTGAAACAATATCTGTATATAACTGTTCATAGGAACGCGAATGTCACAGTCATAGCGAGATTGTATGCAGAACACAAACAAAATAGACAGGCAAACCAAACACAGAGTTATAACCATTAAAAGGAACACATTCTCAAATGATAAAATTACACTATAAATTACTAGAAGCAGCAACAAACTTGGCTTCTACATTGTTGAAATTGAAATACAATAAGCATGTTGTTTTTTTTTTTTTTTTTTTTTCTATCAAGCAACATTCTATGCATATCTACCCACCCTTAAATAAGTAATAAATTACAAAATTATCAGCTTACAAATCGACTTGTGATCATTTTCACAAGTAGAGAAATGTTAATAAATAATACAAAATTCCAAACAAAAAAAACACCACCTCTGGCGTTGCCAGGCGCCATAGCCTACACATGAGGGGATGGCCAATCGCAGGATCGATTCAGTAATTAATCCAGCTTCCCCTTGATACAACTTGTTCATAGAAAGAATACTGCAGGCAGCCTCATCAAGTGCTCCTTGGAACAGGAGGCATGAAATGGATGGATCGACTTCAATGTGGTTGGGTCTTCGAGTCTAGCTCACTTGTTCCCCTATTAGATCGAGACCCACAACTAGAAAGGTGATCCCTTGAAACAACAAGAAGTAGAAATGGATGCCTTGAGCTGACAACAAGCTTCTGGCGGCGGCAGTTAGTAGGATGAATGCAAGGGCAAGTTCCTTCCTGTACAAACGATTTCTCTTGGACTTCCCAGCCTTCTTAGTTATCTCGAGTTTGCTCAACTCAGCAAGGCCTGATTCTGATGATGCTCTATGAAGCCCGCCATTTGTAGATCCGGATTCAGATTCCTTCTCAGCAAAGGCGGCTAAATCTGCCTCTGACGACCTCCCCAACTTCTTAGTGACTATCCATTCATAAGAACTCCCGAACTTGAAAAGTCCAGATATCATAGCGTTGAATTTGGTGACGGACATTGTGTTCTCGAATAGAAGGTATGGAACAATAAACGGGAATGACCTGGGAGCCGGTAGGATGTTAATGATGGACATGATACCAGGCACATAACACACAACCCATGCTGGCAGTTGGGCTTCTGGCAGGAACATGGTCAACGGCAGGATGATGCAGAAGAGAGTGAAGGAATAGAACGGTAGAATCAACTTCCTTAGGAGGAAGAATAATAGTATTAGATTGGCTTTCTTGAACACACTTACCTAGAATCAGCAAAACCAAGATGAATCACTCAAAGGTTAGAACACCAAAAGACCACATTCAAATTAAAGCAAAAAAATGTAGAAAGATAATGTAAAGTGGAAGCCTCACCTTCGAGCGAAGGATATCAAAGAAACACAAGCGAAATAGCTGCATTGGACCTGAATGCCAACGATGTTGTTGTTTCTTGTAAGCCTCATACGACTCAGGAAGTTCACAAAGGCACTGGAGCCAGAAAGTAAAAAGATAAGACATTGACCTGTATAGAGTATCTACAGGAGCTTACTGAAGAACTTTAAGCAGTTCGGAATAAGCAAACCTTGACATCATTCAGAAAAATAAATTTCCATCCACAGAGGTGAGCACGAACAGCAATATCCATGTCCTCCACAGTGGTTCTCTCCAACCAACCACCAGAATCTTCAAGAGCCTTTATCCTCCATACCCCAGCAGTGCCGTTGAAACCAAAGAAATTGATGAGTATGCCGTTAACTTGTTGTTCAACCTCGAAATGGAACGACAAGTTTATATTCTGCAGCCTCGTTAGCAAGTTCTCATCCTTGTTTACAAATGACCATCTGGCTTGAACTAGTGCCAACTCATCATTTCCCTGTTGTGGAAAAGGTAACAGATATCGTACAAATGATAGAAAGAGATTTATATTCACAAATATGAAGCCCTTCTTAGACTATGTGGCTGATTATAAGAAGAAAAGGTAGCATCTTATGAATTATTCCAATGATGAAACTTCTAATAAGCAAGTGGCTTCACAAAGTTGTATGTTATAAGCCTTCAGTCATGAAAATTCTATTAGCCAGTACTTCTAGAGGAGTGAATTTTGTAGAAGCATTTTATTCCATTATCAATTTATCATCATTAACCAAGTCAAAACTCAAAATAGATCAAATGAACTTGGCTGCAGACAGAAGTTCTTAACTAAAAGTTCTCCTTGATCCTTTTTTCCAAACTACTATCACCCTATTGTAAACTCCTATAAGATGGTAAAAGTTCCTGGTCATGTAATTACATGCAAGAGAAAGCTTGGAGGAAAAAAAAAGCTGAAGAGATTGTTCGGGAAGGTATGGTCCTTTGCTGCATTCTTTATGTAACTTAAGCTCATGCTACCAAGGAACAAGTATCCCTAGACTAACAAAGATTGGATATATGACGAAGAAAACATTTTTATTAAAAATGAACTTATCTATATGAAAAGAAGAACATTAAAAAGGTTTTCAGGTAACCAGGTGACCACACAAAGAACCTTTCTTGTAGCATATATCCAACCAGTACAGTTTTCAAAGATGGAGGGTATATGGGTCCTTTTGAGATTCTTTACAAGCAATTCCATGGCCGTAATTTTGTAGAGTGCAGTTGGTTCTATTAATAATATAGCATATCGAGAGTACCTTTCGCATGTTTGTCTTTTCATTTTTGGGGTTTTACCTTTAAGGGGAAAAAGAGCTGAAAAGTACTGGAGATACCTTGAAATGTGGAATGGTTTTTTTCAGGAAATCTGATTCGGGCTGAAAGTCTGCATCAAAGATAGCAACAAACTCATAGTCTTTTACATAATCACAGCTCATAGCAGACTTCAAGTTCCCAGCTTTGTAGCCTGTGCGGATAAGTCGGTGTCTGTACACAATATTTATGCCCTTCTGTTGCCATTTTTCAACCTCTGCCTTTATGAGCTGCTGCACATCCATTTCATTCGAGTCATCCAGAACTTGCACTAACATTCTCTCCCTTGGCCAGTCCTGAAGGCACACTGCTGCAATTGATTGCTGATAAACCTGAATGAGTGTAAAGATAGGAATTTATTTACTAAAAAGGCTATAAAAACATGAAAGATTATTGAACCGAAAAAAAATGCATCACTAACAAATTTGGATAAGAGAAGACTTGGATGTAAGTCACGTAACAGCAGTGTTTCTTTAACTATTTGTACTTTTTAATTTGGATAAGGCCTAGATGTAAGTCATGTTATAGGAGTGTTTTCTTTAACTATTTTTACATATTTTCTGAAATGTCCTTGTAAATATTACTTCATCAACCCCGTCCAAGTAATCTTTTGGAACTTTTTAAAATTGCCCTCTTATAACTCAGATAAGTACTAGAATACTGAGAATTTAATCACTCCTCTAAATATGTTGAGTGATGAATAGACTCCCTTGCCCCCTTCTTCCTGCCTGGCAACAGCCCACTAACCTATGTTGTACTGGCGCTAGGCAAGGCGAGGCGACAAGCCACCTGCCGCGCATACGCGTCCGCCAAGGATCCGCTGCTTCGAATAAAAAAAAATTCTACAATATTGCATACAACAAATATGTAATATAACTAATAAGCAATAAACATTAATCAATAAACAGAAAAGTAATATAAGATGCAACAAATATGAAATAACCAATATTCAACATCAAGGATAGTAAGCATAATTGGACGACCCTAGGTGGACATTTTCTTTCCCCTGGGCGACCCTAGGCGGGCGCCTAGGCGAGCAAAACCTCACCCAGGAAAAAATTTCCCAAGTTAAGGCGAGACCTCTCCAACCCGCACGCCTAAGCCGCCTAGGCGTCGCCTGTGACAACATAGCCACTAACTACTAAGTGAGCAATACGAGCAACACCTACAACTGGTTGCAGCATACCTCCATCCCTCCCTCTCCCTGTTCTACCTTTTCTCTCTTCCATCTCTCTCCGTCTCTCTCCGACCAACCTGCGGCAGAACCTTGTGGATGGCAACATAGGATGAGACATTGCCTGATCTACATCAAACGAGGAAGCCACCAGCTGGTTCCCATCCATAACAATTGCCCCTAGGTGATGTTTGCACGCTTCAGCAGGAAGATCAGGGGAATAGAGAGAGAGAGGGAGATATGGGAATGCTAAGACAGGTAAAGAGAGGGAGAGAGATGACAGGTGATGGTACTGACTGCCACTGGACAGCATCCTACTTGAAAAAGCCTATTCTTTACTTTTCTTAAGTACATTAGAGCTAAGGTCATTCACATCAGTTTCGCCACTGCTTTTAATGGTGTTAGCAATAAAGTCGATCCTCTAGGTTTAGTGAAGCAAAGATAAGAAGCAATAAATGATTTGACAGTTAAGCGAAGAGGACGTGTGAAATTTAACACTCCCATAAATAATTCCTTGAACTATTGTTTCCCATCCTGTCCGAGTCGAGCATAATATTATACACAGAACATTATACAATAGTTCTCCCGATGAACAACTACCTTATTATGATCCATTCCTCGCATAAGTGACAATGAATTACTGAATCATGCACTAACTAAAGGGCCTCTTTGCTGATGTATCAGCTTGATCCACTTAGATATTACATCTAGAATGCCACTTCAAAATAATGAAAAATTGCAATTACACTGATTTGATCAATGGTTCAGGAAAGCAACTATGTCAATGGCATAATGCATTCAGGCTATGAACAAATTAACTAAAAACAAGCTAGTGGGGATTATAGTGCCTAAAACCACTACACTAACAAATTGAAATGTTTGTGCATCGAACATTCATCCTTCACTCCTTTGCAGTTTATATCAGGCAATTTCAAGACTGCACATCAGAGCTCCAGGATATCCCAATCTTTGGGAACCTTTATCCTCTATCCAGCTTTCTAAAGCAACTCCTAGATACAATTCAACTGTTGATCTCCTCTACCTAGATTGTCCGATCCGGTGTGATCCTAGCAGCATCTTGAACCATAATCCAGAATACTGCACTGATGCCTGGCCACTCCCAGAGGGTTCCACTATGTTATTGTGTGAAGGTACTTACTACCTATGAGTTCGCTCATGTCTCAAACACAATCCATTAGTCCCAACATTCACAATTCAGCTAACCTCCTTCCATAGACATGTTTTGTGCCACATAGTAATGATCAAAGAACAGCCGACTAATATCTTTGGTCACTTTATATGTAGTATACAGCTGAATGTACTCCCATAGTATAGTCTTGTCTTTGTCTGCTCTTTTCAGTTCAACTTCAGTAAGAATAGTTAGCTTATTATGTAACTGTCCTTATATAGTTGGCCTTGAGCCTAATGGAAACTATTCTTGATTTGGGTTTTTCCAAGTCCCTCTTTCATATTCTAACACTTAAACTTTACCATCCATATTTAATTCGATTGATAAATTCCCCAAGTGAGGTCATGATGGATGATTGATACAACAAAATGAAAATGGCCTCTCTTGGGCTTTTTCTAACTATCAATCTTAATTATTGTCATTCACTCCTATAGTTAGAATAACATTCCAAATATCAATTTTCTTACTAGTCATAAACCTTTAGATTCCAAAACTTTATCAGCTTTTCTATCATAAATATAAACCTTCACCTTTCCCTAATATCGTCAACTTAGACAATATCATCAGCAAACTGACAAGACACTATACCTCATCTGGAGTGTGAATAATCATCCATAATTAACGTAAGGAAGTAAAGGATTACTGTCAGCTCTTCAAAAAAAAAAAAAAATCCTATTGTGATATGTTTTCTCACTCCAATTGTTTTAAAACTAGTCCTTGTATGTCTTTAATCACATAAATATGAAACTTAGACATCTATTCTTTTTCACAAGAACTAACACAATCAATTAAAGCATTACACTATGTAGATTTTCAAATTAAATAATATGTGGATTTCTTTTCCCCCTAACTTTATTCAGTCATAGAAGCAAGTAAATATCTTACATGTCAGTTACCTATATCAAACCAAATTGATTTCTCTCTTCGTCTTTGCTCACTTACTCTCCCAGGGTCAGAAACTATTTGTTCAAAACGACAATTGCCTGTACATAGCTTGTATCCCCTTTATTAATCAGATACATAAGAAAGTGCTCCTCCACTCATCAGCTATTATTTTATTCTCTACAATTTTGTTGAATAAGCTTAAAATTTTAGTACCATTGTCAAATTACTGTGCAACCTTTTGCTGCAAGAGAGCTTTAATTTGCACTTAGATCCTATACATTTGGATGTAGTCTGATTCTAACTGCGTTTATTTCTAATATCACTGTGCACACCAATACGTAAATGATAGTAATGATCTTCCCTAGAAGGTAAGAAAGGAAGAACAAGGTATAATATAGAGAAAAGGTAGAGCAGACCACAATTGGTCAGAGATGTAACTAATCATGTACTCCAAACTAAGTAAAAGTTCCTGAGATATAGGCTTCCACTTCCAAGTTCCAACTGTGCCAAAATTGATGAGAGGTCAACTAGTCGGTTTTATTAAAAGGCATTCACCAAATATTTTGCTATAAGGTTGCAAATCTTTTTTGTCAACTTGACATAAACCTACTCAACCTTCATCCTATCATGAAAACTTCATAGTTACTGAGCTCTTCAACGAACTCATTGATTCGCATTCCATCACCTGTGTTTTGTGCACGAGGTCTTCCTTATGAATCTTATTTATGAATCTTATTCCCATAACACCCTCTAACCCAATCCTGTAGCTGTCACATGACATACAGATACATCAGCACGCTGGTGTATCATAAAAGATGTGTAAGATTCAAAGTATTTGACATTCTTTTAGATAAAAGAAGGCTTCAGAATTGCATCATCAGCTTACAACAGCACAATATATATCTCCATGAGAAAGCTCCAGCATTTTAATGATTTCTACAGGGCAAAAGCACATTAGATAATGTAGTTAACCAGCCGATGTATTTGTTGATAACCAGCCGACGTATTTGACGCTAAAGTCGTAACTGACGAAATCTTGTATCCCCCCACCAGGCATATTATGTCGTGGTGATTGACAGAACTGAAGGTAACTCTCCAAGCTCAAGGACTTTGATTGGAGTAGGGACATGCATGGGCACAAAAAGAAGATTAAGATAGGAAAAGTAGGGCCGACCCTGGGCATGGGTGAGCCGAGCGACCGCCCAGGGCCCAAAGCTAATAGTGACTGAAAAAAAATACTTATTTACACGTAATAATATATATAAAATATATAACATGAATCAAATTTATTAAGAAGTCAAAGAAGATATTGATAATCAAGGATCCAAACTAAAAACTTAATTACATGTACACTAAAATTATTGTAACTTGTCATTACAAATTGATAGTTCATATATTAGTTACTTGAAAAAGAAAAATACAACCCACAATTCTGATTAAGAAAGTCGAAAAATATGAAAAATTAATCTATGATTTAAAATATCCATATTTATTAAATAAATAGTCGTTATAAATAATTATATTAAGCATTTTTTGGCTAGCAAGTAAACGAAACGTTAAGCTAAAAAAAGTAAACATTAAGATAGAATAGAATCCCTATCTATTAGGCTAAAGAAAAAAATAATTTGTTTCCATTCTCTTTCTATATTTATTCCGATTTTTCTCTACAATTCCATGTTCTCTACAATTACATGTTCTCTAAATATAAAAACTAATTTTTTGTAGCTTTGTTCTAAACATATTTAGTTTATATAGTTGATAATTTATTTATTTTATTTAGTCATTAATCTTAATAGAATTTATGCTTCAGGTCTACGTAGTATTATGTGTGTTTTGAAGAACAGGAAAATTAGTTTAACGAAATCAATCCAGATTATATTATTCTTGGTTTACTTTTTGTATTTTATTACATTTTTGTGCTAGTAAAATATGTTACTTAGAAAACAATAAAGTTGATATGAAAAAGACAAAAGAGAAGAAGAAAAATAGAACAATTGGTTCATTATCAAAGAGGGTCCTTGATAGATTTGTTATTAATAGAGTTGTAAGTTCAAATGAACAATTTTCAAAAAAAGTAGTTGATGAACAAGGTGAAATAAGTCGTGTAAGAATTAGGTGATGAACAATGAAAATGACGGTTTTAATAATCTTGATGAGAATACGAATTATAGCAATAGAAATATGACCATCTTGATGGTACTAATAAAAATTCGGGTAATGGAAAAGTAGAACGGATTATTCGAACATTTATGATCTAAGAACATAGACCAAATTTTATTATTTAAAAAATTAATAATATTATTTAATTCAATATTTCTAATGTTGAGAATGAAAAAATTATAAGGGCCCAAATTTTATAATCGTCCAGGACCTCAAAAATTACAGGACCGACCTGAGGAAAAGTAAATGATGCTTCAAACTTACAATGTTAACACCTATGATATGATATGTAGGACATTTCTCCTTACCAATGTTCTAGTCTATGAAATCAACAAAGAAAGGCCTTCGCCCTTGGATCTACAGAATTTGGTAGATGATTTGCAAAATATGAGAAAAATACCAATCGTAAGAGGGATGAATTAGAGCAACGATAACGTTATATAAGGATGACGTAATCATATTTTTCACACATTTATGTACCGCAATCCCAATAGCTACTATGGTGCTACCATAGCACATAAATAAGTGTTGTCAATGGCGCATTGGAGAACGGCATTGGCGCAAGGTATTGCGTGGCGCAGCACTGCGCCTTGCCACCACTCATGGCGCTCGGTTGAACATAGGTGAGCACGTTAGCGCACAATAGCACATCATGTGCCATGGTGTGTGGCGCAAGAAATGGCGCGCTTTATTTTATTTTATTTTTTTACTTAAACTATCTCGACCATTCAGGCCTACAAGTAACGCAGGCCCACAAATAACCCTAATAGTCAGATATAAGTCGTCTCCTTTCTCTCTCTTTTTTTCTTTAAACGATCACAACCACCTCTCTTCTTTTTCTTGATGGTGATGACATCAAAGAAATTCCATTTTATGATGATGATGATTAGTAGACTAGTTACTACTAGTGTAGTAATTAATAAATGATATTTGGTGGTTTGGCAAACTTTTTGACGGAAGTCATAAGACATTAATATAACTACTGCATTTATTTTATTGGTTTGTCATTTTGGCGTTTAGCTGATTACTAGAACTCATGCTTTGAATTGAAGTTTCTTTCATGCTTTAAATATCTTGTTTTAATATCTGATTTCTTTTAAATATTACTGTCGTTTATATATGCTCTACAGTTTGTGCATTACTCTCTACATAATTGTTACTGGTATTATAATTTGTCTCGTTAATATAAGTTTTTTTTATTTATATATGCTATGTACAATGTGTATATTACTCTCTACATATTTTAGAGTGTTTATACAAGACTGCGTGGTATGTATATAAAATTTAGATTAATTTAGATTATTTTCTAGATTATTATAAAAAAAATATAAAACTTGACCTCGCTTAAACGAGGCAGGCACCGCGCCATGCGCCTTTGGCGTTACAGATATCTTGCGTCTCACCCACGCCATGCGTCGTGACGGCACTGAATCATTCAAAGAATAACAGTAGCGCCATGAACAAGATAAACAAGAGGGGGGAAGGATAAGGCAAGAAACAAGTGTGTGGTGTATCTGTTTTCCATTTTTTCTATTTATATTCTCTTTTTTATGGGAGTTGGATAGTTTGGAGCAAAAAGGGTATCGGCTACGAGCAAAGTTACCGATTCTTTCCTAAGGGTGTCAGCATGAAAAAGGATCACCCTTCATTCCCATGCTTTGAATGGTGGTTTCTTTCATGCTTTAAATATCTTGCTTTAAAGTGTGATTTCTTTTAAGTAGTATTATCGTTTATATATGCTCTATAGCCTATACATTACTCTCTAAATCATTGTTAATAGTATTATGTGACGTTAATATATATTTTTTGTTTATAATATGTTATATACAATGTGTACATTACTCTCTACATCCTTTAGAGTGTTTACACAAGACTATGTGACCTACATATAAAACTTAGAATATTTTCTAGATTATTATAACAATATAAAACTTGTGCCACGCTTCAACAAGGCACGCACCGCGCCATGCGCATTTGGCATAAGGGTATCTTGCACCGCACCACGCAACATGCACCGTGACAACACTGATGCAAATATATGAATTAAACATATTTCGGCTTACTTGGAGAGATCACTATATATGTCCAAATTCTTAGGTCTGGCCATGAAAAGTTTAACTCGCAAAAAGAATAGTCGTAAGAAGCTTTTTACATCAAATAAAATAATAACTAGGACCAATAAATTAAGTTTGGACCATCAGAACATTTTTAAAAAGTATGGGATTCTCAATTTTTTGTATAAACTAGTAAGTGTTTTTGTTGTAATTGTTGCATCATACTTATAAGAAAAGGAGATTTAATTGTATAAAATTAATAAAAGTTAGGTGTTACAACCATAAGTACTAGATATTGGGCTTGCTAATGTTAAGAGAGAACCTCTTATCGAGTTTGTATTCAAATAGTCATTTCCAAAAAGTTGATATAATGTCTCTGTTACAGTAGTCATCAGTGCATGACTATAAGAAATTACGATATCAAAGTAAAAAAATCTAAATAAAATTTAAGCATTTCAAGCTTAGGTAACGGAGCTCAAAATGACATTGTATCCAAATAGAACAAGAAGTCTAGTCTTTCATAGAAAAACAACAAAATTTAATCCCCTGTTATCTACAATGTGAACTAATCATCCTATACTCAAGTCTATGCTACTTCTTGACCCCCAAAGATGAAAGCATAAAACTAAAAACTTTAATGCATTTCAAGCACAAGCAAGTGAGCTCAAAGTGGCATCACAACCATACAGAAAATAGTCAGCAGCCTTCTAAAACTATCCCAGCAAACAAGAAAAGTTGGATGCATTTTTGTTCCTTGCATTTTTGTTCCTTACTTGCTATAGGTTCGTCTATGTTAATATCTTAAGATACATTGTGCGTATTTTATCATAGTTTGCAGTATCGGCCGATAGCGATCCGATACAGCCGATACCAGTACAGTTTGCAATATCCCGATCCGATACCGACTGATACCGATATTGGCCTACACCAACATTAGGGGTCTCTTTTCCAGTCAATTCGGCAAAAAAATTGATCGAAAAAGACTAATCAACAAGGATGTAAAAGCATGTAAATGGAAGAAAAGAAAAAAAACTTATGTATCGCAGGTAAACCAATTATCAATGGTGACTATTATTTGATTCAATTTCAAAACTACTATGAAACAACACATAAAATACTTAAAATTCAATATTGATTCCAATGGTCATAGGAAGGATCTGATACTAATACCAAAAAATCCAACACTCTGATCTGAAACCGCCGATACTACCGATACCGCCGATCCCGATGGTCATAGGAAGGATCCGATACCGAATGAAGTACGAACCTTGCTTATGATACGATATTAATGATAGGTAGTATCGTTTTTTTACTCCAATCATGAAACTGGATTCTATAACTAGATAGACTTGTGAAGATGAAACAAAGAAAAAATGTCTAGAAAAAATGTATTAAATCATGTTACTATACACGATACACAATACACAAGCAAATTGACACACAACACAATACATGAGTTGACAACCTAAATTGTCGTCTAGGAAGCACAAACACTCCCAAAATTGGTGGTGCGCCATGTCGGACACTTATTGGGCACTTAAAAGACACTCCAAAAACACTATGATACGCCAGAATACGTGCCATGTATGTGTTGTTGTGTCATATCATACTCTGTTGTATCAAAGTATAGTTCTTTCGAACCAAAGTTGGATTTTTCCCTTAGTTATATCTAAATATTGAACATTTGATGCTATAGGAATTTCTCCTTGCTTGCTAAACGGTGAACGTTCAATAATCATTTTTTTTAACTAAATTCTACTCCTTGCAACCAAATTTCTCTGAAACAACAAAGTTCGATCCTTTTTTACTAAAGTCTACTTCTTGTAACCAAATGTCTCCCAAAACAATAAAGTTTTATCTTTTTTGGTACTAAATCCTACTTTTTCGCTATGCCTATAAGAAAGTTATCATTCTCCAACCAAAATCGGATCTTTCTTCCTTGAAAGGTGAACAACATCGCAATGCTACATTATGTACGTAAAGTTGAAAGAAATAAAGAAAGAAAGAAAGAAGGGAACTTTTTCGAGGGAAGCGGACCTTACCTCCCGCTCGTTACACATGGGTATCTGCAGCATGACCATGGGGTACTCGAGGCCTTCCTCGACGTCCTTCTTCGCCCCCACGTAGTAGCCCTCCTTCGGCTCCGGCCTGAGCCCCCTGAGCTTGATCCAGGCGCAGCCGAGCGTGAGGAAGATCCGGTCCACCGACTGGACGAGGAAGAGCACGATGCAGACGTTGGCCATCCACTGCAGCGGCGGGGCCAGGTACCGGGCCCGGACGAGGAGCCAGTTGGCGTAGAGGGACTCGAGGGCGTGGGCGGAGGAGGAGAGGGAGGGGGGCGCGAAGTGCCAGCCGCGGGAGTAGGCGGCGAGCTCGAGGAGGAGGAGGAGGAGGGAGAGGAGGAGGAAGGAGCGGATGAGGCGGTAGAGGCGGGAGTCGTCTGAGGGGGAGGGGCGGCGGAGGGGGAGGGAGATGCGGGAGAGGAGGTTGCGGAGGCGGAGGCGGAGGAGGAAGGAGATCTGTCGGGCGGAGTGGTGGCGGCCGACCGGGGTCGACGGGGAGGCGGCGGAGGGGGAGGAGGCTGAGCCGCCTCCGCCGCCGCCGCCGGCGGAGGAGGAGGACTGCTCCGGCGGGAGGAGGGAGAGGCGCTCGCGGTTCCACCACTCCTGGAATTCGTAGTTTGGTGGACGAGACATTATTTTTGGATCTGTGGACAAAAAAATGAGAACGACCGAGATCTCTCTCTATTTCTTTGGTTGTTAGGGATCATACTCTTTTTTTTCTTTTCTTTTTTTGCATACAAGCACCTTAACTTAAATTTTCTCTTATTTTAGTCCTTAGGATAGTATTGGTGGAAAATATTAATTAGCTTAATTTCAACTTTGTACCATCAAGTATTCTAGTTTTTCAACTTAGAGACGTCAAGTACCCTAAAAAAATAAGAGAAATTTAAATTTTGAATCGCACCCCACTTTTGTTACACATATTCAAGATGCACCCATGTACTTTACCTTAATGTAAGTCACCCTCCACTTTTGACGGAAACCGTCCAACATTGACGGTCAACGCGTTTGACCGATAATTTTGGACGAAAATATCCTCGTCTTCTTCCTTCCCGAACCCAAACCCAAATCCTAATCCTAATTCCTCCCCCGCTCCCGCTCCGCTGCCGTGTCCCCACCCCGCCGCTGCACCACCATCATTACCACCACCTTCACCTTCACCTTCACCATCACCACCACCATCACCTTCACCTTCACTATCAGCACCATCACCTTCACCAACACCAACACCACCACCACCACCACCGCTTCCCGTCGTCTCCGTCCCGTGCCCCGTGTCAAATAGAAAAAAAATGGAGATATTTATTTTATATATAAAAAAAATTGCCACAGAGAAGTAGGAGGCTTCTTAAAATGGCTCGACACATGATAAAAATATAAATAACCATTGGAGAATGCATAAGAATATTATGCTTGGATGTACAGTGAAATACATATATAAGTTTCGACCTCGTACTATCAAAAATAATTTATATTTTTTGTTCCGCTTTGGAGTTATGTATTTTCTGCTTTTTCTTTTGTTAATATGAAAATCTCTTAGGATCTGCTTGGCAATTATAGGGTAGCGTTACGAGATACTTTTAGAGTACCGATTATGAGGGGTCATGAGGGGTCCAATTTTGAATGGTTTTTAAGTAACGACTTTTAAAACCAGTCTAATACATGTTTGGTAATTCACTAATGAACAATTTTGAAATTTTTTTACACGAATAAAATTAACCAGGGAAAGGTATCAGTAGCTATAATTACGTATTTTTGTAAGGATATAAATGGAATAAAATAATAAAGCCACTTAAAATCTACCGATTTGGGGTGTTTATAAAGTCACCCAAAATTATATTACACCAATTTTGGGAGATTTTTTAAGCCGACCAAAACCAGTTCCTCAAAAAAAATTAACAAGCAAAAATTTTCATAAACGGTCGATTCAAAAACACTCAAGAACAGATGAAAATATCGTTACCAAACATACCCTAAGGGCTTGTTTGGTAAATGGATTTGGATTTGGAAATCCAAAATTCAAATCCAAATCCAAAATTTTCAAAATCCAAGTCCAAATCCAACTCCAACCAAACATAGGATTTGGATTTATGATTAATAACTAAATTATAGTCATGATCAATAATTAAGCTATTAATTAATTATGATTAATTATAGTTATTATTAATTATAAAATTAATAATTAACGATTAATAATTAATGATTAGTATTGTTAATTATAAAATTAATAATTAACAATTAGTTAATTTTTAAATAAATAACGATTAATAATTAACGATTATTAATTAATAATTGTAAATTATAATTAACGATTAATAATTTTTAATTAACGATTAATAATTATAAACTATAATTAATGATTAGTAATTATAAAATTAATATTTAACGATTAGTTAATTTTTAAATAAATAACGGTTAATAAATAATAATTAATAATTAATGATTAATAATTATAAATTATAATTAATGATTAATAATTAATAATTTACGATTAATAATTTTATTTAAAGATTAATAATTATAAATTATAATAAACGATTAATAATTAATAATTAACAATTAATAATTTTTAATAATTAATGATTAATAATTTTTAAATAAATAACGATTATTATAATTATAAAATTAATAATTAATGATTAATAATTAATAATTAACGATTAGTTAATTTTTAAATAAATTTTAGTTAGTTTTTAATTAACTATAAAATAAATATTTTAAAAATAATAATTATAAATTAATATAATGATGATTAGTAAATTACTAATTAAATTATCATAAAATATGATTCTAATCGTGATTAAAATATTATTAATTAAGATTATAATAAAATAGTTATTAACAATTTATTAATTAATATTATAATAATACTAATAGATTATTAATTATGATTATAATTGGATATTAATTAATAAATTATTAATTAAGATTATGGTTATGATTAATAAAATTATTATAATTATGATTAATAAAGTAATAAATTATTAATTAGGATTATTATAAATTATTAAATAATAAAATTATTAATTACTAAATTATTAACTTAGAATATAATTATGATAACTAACTATTAGTTAATTTTTATTAATTAACTAATTTTTAACAAAATTATTAAAGAACAACTAATTTTTAATTTACTAATTTTTAACAAAATTATTAAAGAATAAATATTTTAACAAAATTATTAAAGAATAACTAATATTTTTTCCTCCCAAATCCAACCAAATCCAAGTTCTGGATTTTGTCATACTTTTTATATCCAAATCTATCTCCAACCAATATAGAATTTCATGAATTTCTCTCCAAATCTATAAAATTTTAAATTCTACCTCCAAATACGATTTACCAAACAGGTTCTGAGTGAATTGTACGTAAAGGGAGGAAGAGGAGGAGAAGATTTATTTGCAAAGTTAACTTAATAGAATGGGGACTCCCATTATTACTCCTAAACAAATAACAATATTTAGAAGAGATTTAAAAGGAAAACTACTATAGAAATAAGGGAGTAATATGCGAAAAAACCATAGCTTAGGGAAAAGAGGGGTAGGATGGGAATTTGAGAGGGTTGACGTCTGCGTTGTGTTATGGGGACCAGTGAAGTTTCTTTTCTGTGCGACCACGAACCGGTGGCAGATGGAACGGGGGAATGGAGAGGTGGGCCCTTCACCATGTGGTCTATTGTTGTGTGCATATCCAACAATACCAAAATTTGTATTATACGCAAATTTTTTCGTATATTTTAGGCACGTATAATACTTGTGTACTTTTAAAATATTCGAATCAGTGCGCAAATTTTAAGCATGTAAAATTTAAAAAAAAAATTTGAGTGACACTCTACTTTTTTTACGTTTATTTAAGGTGCATCCCACAATTTTACATGAATGTATGACACCCCCACTTTTGACGGTTTCCGTCCAAAACGAACGGTCAACTCCTTTGACCAATTTTTTTGGACGAAAATGCCCATGTCTCCTTTAATCCACTGATCCTTGATGTACGTATCGACAGCCCTGTACAGGCCGTCGTCGGTGGCCCTGGCGTGCCCCGGCAGCGCCCTGGCGAGCTCCTCGAAGTCGGCGACCGCGAGGCCGACGTCGGCCGCGGCCTCGGCGAGGTAGCAGTCGACCAGCCTGGCCACCTTGACCACGGCGGCCCCGCTCCTGGCCACCTCGTCCAGCAGCAGGAACTTCCTGACCAGCCGCGCCACCAGCGCGAAGTCCAGCAGCGTGCCGCACGTGTGGCTGAACGCCGAGATGGCCAGCTCCCTCAGCGTGCCGTACGAGGGCCTTGACGAAGGAGCGCTTCTTGAGCCACGCGGAGGTGGAGCCCGCCGGGGAGGAGAAAACGGTCGGGAGCCACTTGGAGGCGTAGTGGGTGACGATCGAGGAGAGGAGGTCGGGGCGGATGTTCTTGGCCCGGATGGTGGTGAGGGTCCTCATCATCTCGTCCGCCAGGGAGGAGAGGACGCGCGCTGCTGCGGCTGTTGCTGCTGCGGCGGCGGTGGGGGGTAGGGGGGCGGAGCGGAGCGGGAGGGGGTCGGTGGTGGTGATGATGGTTGACGGTGGTGATGATAGTGGTGATGGTGGTGGTGGTGGTGATGGCCGGGGGTGGGGGGGGTGCGGCGAGGTCGGGGAGGGGGGGTGCGGCGACGCCGTGGAGGGGGGCCGAGCACGGCGGGGGGAGACGGATAGTTGACACGGGGAAGAGGACAACAGCCATGGGGGTATTTTCGTCCAAATAAATTGGTCAAAGGGGTTGACCGTTTGTTTTGGACTGAAACCTCAAAAGTGGGGGGTGTGATACATTCATGTAAACTTGTAGGGTGCACCTTAAATAAGCGTAAAAAAAAGTGGGGTGCCACTCAAATTTTCTCAAATTTTAAACATGTTCCGTACAAATTATTGAAAAACTTGGCATAAAAAAGTTGTGAAAACCTGTTTAATTAATCAAATTTGACGACATATTTAAGAATGTGAAATTTATAACCTCAATATTTTCATTTTTCGAATATTTGACCAATTTTTTTAACGTATTTTATTTGTATTGAGCCGATTTATACTCGTAGTTTTGCCGTCCCGAATATTTTTCGCTTGCCGAATTGCTAACAAGGGTCAAAATTTTGATACACGAGATTGTCAAAATTTTAGTAGTTCTCTAATTTATTTGTTTCAGAACTTCCAAAATTTTGACATTATGTGAAATGAATTTTAGCATTTCTAAGACTGCAAAATTTGTGATGCCCAAAATTAAAATTCTATTTTGATTATTTTTTAAATTTTTTTTCTAAATTTGTTATTTTTTGTACACGAAATAAAAAAGTGAAATACTTAAGTGAGTACATGTTGAAGCATGAATAACCCTAATTTTATTACATCAAAGAATATGTAGCATGGTTACAAGATCGTAGTTTACAGCAAGGCCTCGTTTGGTTCACCATAAGAAAAGTAAATCAATTCTTTGTTCTTTTCTTTTCTTTAAAAAATTACAATTACAATTAATTTTCTTTTCCCACGTTTGGTAAGGTCCAAAATAATTGGAAGAGAGTGAATAATTGGAAGAGAGTGAATAATTGAGTCGAAAAGTGAACCGTGGTGTGAGTGAAGAAACCAATTTCTCCCGTATTTTTTTTCCCTTGGAATCAATTTTATTTCTTGCTCATTTTCTTTGACATCTAAATACAGAAAATGAATGACTTTCCTTTCCCAAGATACTGATTCGGCGAACCAAATTTGGCCTAATAGTAGACTTACCACCAGTTATAAAACCCAGAAATAATGACAATTCTGATAACAATATTCAAATCCCCTCCAGATCATACCAGATGAAAAAAGAAGAAAAATTTTTGACTTACCCCCACTTGATTTACCATATTAATTAAGGGTGCACCACACAGTTTTGCAAAAATGTACAGTACCTCCCACTTTGGACGAAATCCGTAAAAAAAAAAGAGACTAAAATGTCCCTGCCTTTTTCCTTTATCCTCTCCCCCCCCTCCCTCACCCCCCCCCCCCCCCCCCCCCCCCAACACCCCATCCCATCCCCTCTCCATCACCCCCCCCCCCCCATCCCGCCGGCACTCCCCCCTCCCCGCCTCCGCTCCCCGCTCCCCGCCACCGGCCCCCTCCTCCCTGCTATCGCCTCCGCTCCCCCCTCCCCGCCACCGCCCGCTACCGCCTCCGCTCCTCCCTTCCCGCCTCTGCTCCCCCTCCTCCCCGCCACCGCTCCCCTCCCCGCCTCCGCTCCCCCCTCCCTGCCTCCGCGGCAAGCAGTAGCCACGACGGCAAGCAGCGACGAGCAGCATCGGCGCATGCAACGGCAACGCGGAGGGCAGTGGCCGGGAGCGACGGCGGAGGCAGGAAGGAGGGTGGTTGTGGCGAGGAGGGGGGAGTGCCGGCGGGAGGGGAGTGATGGAGAGGGGATGGGATGGGGGTGGGGAGAGGATAGAGGAAGAAGGCAGAGATATTTTGGTCCCAAAATTTTTTTTTGACGGATTCCGTCCAAAGTGAGGGGTACCGTACATTTTGACAAAACTGTGGGATACACCCTGAAACATGGTAAATCAAGTGGGGGTTAAGTCAAAATTTCTCAAAAAAGAAAAAAAAATACACGGGCAGTAGTGGAAAAAGACACTGACTGGAACTACACGAGTATTCAATGGATTGGGAACTCATAATTCTTAAATTTGGTCCCTAAAATCAACATTTGGAACTTTCCCAGCGTTCCATTCATCATGCCAGAACGAAAAAAAACAACAATCCACAGAATCATGTACAGATGCATCGGCACGATGCCAACACTGAATAATTGTCAATGCTCACCAGCACTGTCAATAATTGTGGCCCAACTGTCATTACTCTGCTTATAAAACAATGGCAAAGCTCATGTGCAAGGAGGTGGTGGGGATGATGGCTTTATGTTGTCCTGTTCCTGTTGAAGCTTTTTCTTGTTAAAAATCCCTATTAGCTCGTCGCTAAATCTTGTTTACTCGAGACACGCTCGAACAAATCTCCACCTTGGCTCGCATCCGCTCGAACGAACGGAGTAACGCCTGTACGCCCACGATACATATAGCTCCACCTTAGTCCCCTGGAGACGGCACCAGCAACCCTGGAAGACAGAATGTCAGATTCTTAGGAGTTGAGATCAGCACAAACAAGCATAGTAAGAAATTACGTAGCACTGTCGAGTAGTGTGGCTCACATAGCTGCCACTTGTCGAGAAGGTTCCTGAAATAATTATGCTTAAGAGAGACGACCGACAACATATTATACTGATTAGGGAGTAAACAAGTCGAGTTTATTGAGCTTCCGGATCAGATTGGATGCTTTACCTAAAATTTTGCCTGACACTAACCTTAGACTAAACTAAACCGGGAGGCATTCATAAATTAGAGTTTCCCTAATTTCACCGGTTCAACACATGCAAAACAAACACCAGAAACCGAAAATCGCAACATTTTCACCCCTCTTCAGCTGTGAGATTCTGCAAACCTTAAATAAACCCTATATAGGATCAATGCTAACATTGAATCTGGGAACAGCCAGATACCGATGACATCAACATTTTGTAACATTAATGATTCATTCTCATATCAATGGTGGTCCAAGTTCATCAAGGATCTAGGCCAATAACAGACATGTCAACATATCAATAGATAACAGGTGGTACAGACCCCTTTGGAAGACCTCAATCTTGCCAAATGGACGAAAAGGTTAACTTTGATCCTTCTTTTCGTTAGTAGTCAATGTAGGTATCACTGTATCAGTGGAGTTGGTAATAAATTACTTATTGACAGTAGAAGTTTTCTTCGAATCGCCAATATCCTATATAAATATAGGCAGTGCCGCAATCACAGGTACTATTTTCCTCTTATCAAATGCAGGTAATATTTTCTTATTGGATATAGAGAGTTTGGTGCTGTATGTCAAAGGTTAGTACAGAGGATTAGATATTATATGGAGCATAGCACATCATATATTAATAAGAGGAAGGAATTGAGAAAACAGGCACCTCTTGGACGGTCATAAGCAGAGAATAATTTCGTATTTGATAAAACTAATCTTCCACCATCCCCTCAATTCTTTATATACCTTCTCTGTATCATTAGTCAACAATAATCCCTTGGGAGTCCATTTGGCAATGCAGCCCATATAGGAGGGTGTCATTAAGAACATCAACAGGCTAAAGAAGATGGACAAATGACACTGTAGTATGACAACATATGTATAAAATATGAAAATCAATATGGGAAAACTCGATCAACTAACATTTGTGGGAAAATATGAAGCTTCATTTGTCCAGTACCTCAACAATATATAAATCATAGACCTGCCCATTTGTTGAGGAGGTAATGGAAGAATTAGTCCCAGAATGAGGTAGCATTTTCTAACATATAAAGGATATGATATTGTCCTTAACAGAGCTTTACAAAGAAAAGGATACAAATAGCCAATGCCAAAAAATTGCGATAAAGGCTTTCTGGTAATTGTTGTTTTGTACTTTTTCATTTTTGCACCGGTACAAAACTGGAGTATTTATCGTCCCCCGTCTCCTTGAAGGTAGAAAGACCCTTTTCCCAGACTCCAAAATCCAAATCTCCCCAAGCTATACCCAAGTGCTAAATGTTCGTAAGTAGTGCAGTTAAGCTCCATCCTCGTTGCAATTGAAGATGATCTTGACTCCCAACTACATTGACATTATTGTCCATACAATGTTTAGGACTTGTTTCGCCTTGGGTTTGCATTTACTGGGTAGATGTCTCTGAGTTTCCTTGGTCAAGTTGTAAAAGTACATACCCCAGGCTTTTGGTGCACTTGGAAGAGAAATACTGTGGTGGGACTCTGGAGGTTGCACCATGGATGCCAGTTAAATGTTTCTTAGGGCACCATCCTTAACTTTCTATATCTGAATTCCACCAAAGTTACTGGATGGCTCTGATTCACCTTTTGCAAGAATCACCGTCACTTTCCAGGTCCAACTCATCGTAGTAGGACTCAAGACTGAAGGATCCAGTTCTGTTATAAAATTCCTGGTTCTCATCCTCTATCAACACAGTAGCCTCACACAATCAATCTATTGTTGGATTAATCTCTTCTTTGATGCAACGAGGTTGGCCAGTTTTTCGGGTGCTTATGAAATGTGAAACTCACAAAAACTAACTTAACCATATGAAATGAAGTTGCAATATGATCACTAGGTAGGAAACATGGACACTCCAAAAACCGACGTTGCACAGACATTTTGAACACTCCAAAATACGTAAGCACATCAAAATCAGTTGGTTGTATGTGTCGTATTTGTGTCTGTGCAACATAGTTCACAAGTGATGTCTACAGAGTTGACAAACTCATTAAAGAATGGTTAACTTGAAAAGTAATGAAATGTCTTTTGTTAGGATAAAACTATGTATACTTTCATATACATATATTTAACATATTGTTGTTTTATCACACAGAAAGTGAATCTTCAAGTCGGAAAAACAGCGAATATATATACACATGGAGGATTCATATTTCGAGGTAACTTAATTGAAGTAATTGGAAGCTTCACTTTATCAAGATTAATGGTATTCACAAGCTAGACAGAAGTAGTAAGCCATGTACAAGGCACAAGAATTTCCAAAATACTTTGTGGCTCCTTTCCACATACCGAGCTCACCGATGTGATGCTTCCTGAAGAGACTTTGAGAATGTAATGTCCTGCTCTGCACGGTGCATTATGCCGAGTCGTTGACCCGAAGAGTTGCGTTGACCCGATTAAGTATCGATGCGAATCGATACAAGAGTACGTTGGCCCGAGGAATGTATCGAGTAAGATCGATGCAAGTGTTAAGTTGGCCCGAGAGAAAGCATCGAGTCGGTTCGAAGATTCTAAGGAATCGAATCAATGCAACGCACAAGTCCGATTCGAACGAATATTGATTTTAGTTGGTTTCGTGTGCAGGCTATACTTTTATGCTGAAATATAAGAGGTCGACATTTTGCCTTATTTGCAATGGTGTCCGCAAAACCAAATCACCATCTCGCAACGGACTAAGGCATAGGCACGGTAAGCCAAATCGGTCGGATAATTCAACGAAACACGAAGTGCTCGAATGGCTAAGTCAGAAGAGTTGGCCGTGCAACAAAGTTATGAAATCGAACGGCATCGACTCGGCGAAACGACAAGGCGTATCGGCTTAAGGTGGCAGGACTTTGACTCTTCTTTCCTACCCCTTCATGCCTAAGTAAAATATATCGTTGTATGCTAAGTTAACCAATCGAGACCACAGACGTGGCTCGATCGAGAGATGAACATAGTGCGTGTGGAACACTAAATAGAACAATTGAAATGAAACATACATTAAATGTACGAGTCGTTATTGAACATTGAATATCGCAAGGATGAGCGTCTCGGTGCGCAAGCCATAAGAACATGGGATAACAGTATCGGCAAGTGCCTCAGTGCAGAAGTCATCCGTGCCTTCGCGCACGAGTTAGAAGGCTAACACATTGAAAGACTATCGAGACAAGTGCCATAGTGCACGAACCATGAACATTGAACACTAAGACATAAGAACATGGAATTACGCTATCGAGGCGTGCATCACATGTACGACTCGAAGAATAGAAAACAATTGTGTCAAAGCGTTCGTACGTGCACGAAAATCATAAAAAGATGGCTTCGTTGCGAAGAGAACAGTTGTGGCATGAATGTGACGGAACTGTCGAACGTGGCATGGTGCCTCTGAATGTTCGGGGCCTTCGGGTCGTTCGTTTGACGAACATTGAATTGGGACATGATACAATAGAACATTGAAACAAAGAATGAAATCATACAAATAATATGAGAACATAGAAAGAGCGAGAACATTGAAAGAATACGAGAAATGTGGAACGATGCGAAGTCTTAGTTTCGGACTAAGACTGTTTGGTTGTACGCTTAGATGCCAGTTGCATGATCAAATGGACTGTGAATTAACCCGTGCACGAGTTTGTTTCCTCGAACAGATCACCGGGGCATCGGGACTGTTCGGCCTAGGAGGAATGAATAATCGTGACTGTGAGCACTGATGTATTGCGAGACCTTCAGTAAGGATCGTAACCTAGGCTGAATGGGTAGTGTCGCAATGTCGTTGATAAGCATAAGTCCATTTTGACATCTGTGAATGTCAGTGATCTTCATATAGATAGGGGTCGATGAGCTGAATGACGTAGGCACAAAGATGCTGCTCAACGATTACTTATAACATGACAGGGAAAGAATAGTAGGTATTCACCTTGCATTGGCGCAAGGGTGAATGCCTCGAATCGGTAACAAGTCGCCACGAAAGAGCACGAGAATTGTATGTTGCTTGCTTGCTTGTTTACATAAATCAAACATAACATGCTTGCCATGCTAACATGCTTTACTGCTTTCGAATATGCCATGAAACTTACCCTAAGACAAAGATAAAAAGATCACTAATTTGTATGCTGCATGATTCAATATCTACTTAATGTCGGTTTAGTGAAGTGGGGTCTCTGATCAGTACGCGAGAGAATTAGTACTGATCTCCCACCAGATTGCTTGCAGGTTTAGGGAATGGTCTGCTCGCGGCGGAGCTTTGCTTGAACGCGCTGAGGCATGGAATGTCGTAGCGTATTCAGACGTGCGACCGCATTGACGCTCGGACTTGCAACATGATTGATGCGGCCGAAATATAGAAGACATGATGTATGGAACGGTGAAATCCTTTGTGGGCAAGAGAGAAGCTGAGTGTTGTAGCCAATCTGGTAATTTCAGTTGGACTATTGAAAGCCTTTGTAACCTCAGTTCATTTATCAATGAAGAGAATTGTTTCGTATATTCTGTTTCTTCTGCTGCTAATACACAAATCAAAGATAACCATTTTGAGAACCTGTCATCTTGCCTTGTACGAGTGCAACTCCAGACTCGTACGACATCACGTCCCAGCGAGGACGATGATTCGGATAAATCGATGCGAGGATGAGTGATTTTTCGGGTCAGGACGTGACAAAGAACGCCACATGAAAGCCTAAATGTATATAACTCATTTTATTAAGGCTCAAACTCATGCATTCTCTATTTGTTAATGGTTTGGGTTCACTCGTTCCAAGCCCAAACTTGAAATGAACCTGATGGGTTGATCAATAACACAGTCGATTGCTCGAACTCCAAGGTATGGGATTAGTTTCCATGGACGAGGCCCATATTGAGGTTGGATAGAGATTTTGAACTTTAATATTGAAAAAATAGGGTAAATGCATATTTAAATTATTTTTACATAAATTTTAGCATATTTATTTAGTGCTTATTCTTTTAACTCATGCACATTTCAATATTCTAATATGAAAATTCATCTTCATATTTGCAAAATTGGAATTAAAGTATGACACTGATAGCACATGGCTTTGTGTTAGATAATCAATAGGAATATTAGTCTGATGAATTTTCTCCAATATAAAGTTCCATCCGACGCATAATCCTCTTATTCTTACTGCTTTTGAATCTTTTGAGAAAGTAAGGGCATAAAATCAATTGTATTTCATGCTAACGGCTTGAAAAGACGTGTCTCAGTGTAGTTCATTTACATGCTCTATGTTGATGGTGCTGCATATTGCAATAATGTTTGGCACTTCCACTGTTTCTATGCTTCCACTGTTTCTATTTCCTCGAGTTATTATACCCAAAGCACTAAGCATGTTCCAACACTCCCATGTAATGTAATCAACTCTCCCATAATATTCTAGCTCTAATAAGTAATAATACTATCTTTCAATAACAAAGTCTACAAATCAAACATATAATAATTTAATCCATTCATGACATAAATAATGATTTAAATATTCATGATTATATATAATTGTATTTATTAATAATCACTTGTAAATAAATTTTATGTACCAAGAGCTCTTCAGGATTTTAGGTTCAATCAAATTGCTGACTGCATTTTAGTATTTTGATTAGAAAACAGGCAGCAGTAAATTGCCTCCATTATTTATAGGAAGATTTATACAATCAAAATAATTTCAGACTCGATAGAAAACTTTATTTGATAGTGAGCTCTACTCTTATCCATTTCTTCTTTTATATCTCCCTCGTAAGCTTTTTTAGGAATAACATATTGAGTGAAGAAAAACTCAGGAAATAACATAATGATAGTGAACTCTAATCTTATCCATTTCTTCTTTTAGGAATAACTTTATTTGATGAACGTCACCAATATACAGAAAAACTCATGAAATAACATATTGGGTGAAGAAATTTTTGCATTGTACTTCCACATTTGAAATGAATAGTGAGAATTGGCCTCGTCTACAAATATTCTTAAAACGCAACAAAAGTTGGAGCTAATATAATTTTTATTTTATTTAACAGGGTTGTGAGTTATTACATTAAGTTGTTTTTTCTCCATGGTGAAACTTGCTACTCACTAAAAGAATGATAATTTCATTTCCCTTATTTGTCAAAAAAACTAAACTTTAGAGCAACTACTAATATCAATCTACTTACATGTAAAATAGATATATCAACTGAATAACCATCTATCGTATCTTTCAAAACATTTCGTATTTAGGTTCTTAATTTCATGTCACTACTTATGCCGATACATATAAAGCTTCCAAAACTTAAACCTAAGAAAAATTACTAGAAAGCATGAATTTTCGACCATTTTAATCCTCTTTGTATTTACCAAACTAAAGAAGACATGTTTGCTTTTTTCCGAATTTTATCATAGTAGAATCGTACTTGCTTCATCTTTTAAATTTTAAAGGAATTTTATAAGGAATATTTCAGGTAATTATATAATGAACTTACTTTTTCTTCACATATGTCATAAATTTTGTTTGTTATCTTCAAATATGTCACAAATTGTGTTTGCTATCTTCAAATATGTCATAAATTGTGTTTGTTATCCATATATGTAATGTTGTCATCTTAGAGTATCTATGAGTTTGGTACCAAAGAAATACTCTTTTCGCAGTCAAGATTGTTTTTTTTTTTTGGGCATTTTAAGATAACTTGGTTTACGCTTCATACACCCTAACTCATTCTTCAAAATGCACGTTGTCGTGAACGAAATTCTCCTCCATACCTTGAAAAGGGTATCCCATTTCTTTATCTAGAATCACGATTCAACTTGTTCATTCTCCAAGTTGTAGTTTTGTTCACTGGTAGAAAAAGGGCAATTCACTCTACTTATTTGTTGCCTTGCTAGAATAGATCCCAGTATCCTTCACAATGTCAAAACAATGAAATTGGCAACGAAAATTGGCAGTAGTAACAATTAAAGTTTAATAAGGATAGGGATAGGGTTCTCATCATTCTCTTCAAAAAGGAAAGGAAAAAAAATCAAGTAACCTGGATGACCTAAATCAGATATATTGTCCTATAAGTTGCCAGACAACAAGTAACAAATGAGATAGTTGGACAATGGACAACAATTGATTAAATTACTTCAATCAGTGGAAAATCATTGAGCATGCCAGACTTAAGTATTCAATTGAATTGAATCCAGAAACAAATGTCATATTGATAAACAATAAAGACATTGAGTAAAGGATAAAGAACAGACCTCAGTCAGGGGTTATCTACGTTAGAATTCTTATTGCATATAAACACAAACCCAATCAAATTGATCCAAACACAAATGTCTTTTGACTGAGAAAACAAAACCTACAAATTGAATAAAGGACAAAAACTGACCTTTTTGTCAGTGGTTATGCCTATAGCCTCTTCCAAAAACTAAACTAAACTCTTCCTGTCGCTTGAAATTAAGTCTAAATTGGGAGCTCATAAACACACGGCAGTACATAGTCATGGCAGAAATGGCCTGAGGTCCACAGAATCCAACCAGGATTGATGACCTCCAATAGGAAGAATCGGTCTATAGCCATGTCATCTAGGCTCGATAATAAATTCTTCGAGGCATGCTGAAACTGAAGATATTCCATAAGGCTATGTCCCAACTTCCGTAACGGTAGCAACGTATAGAGTTGTCAACAAATGAAATGATTTGTCGACACATTACCGGCACGAATCTTCCTCGACTTCCTCATCCATCTCAAACATTGCACAAGAATTTCACTTTCTTAGAAATCGAACTAATGTCCAATAATTGCCAAGTCCATAGCCTCGACCAACCCAACGAGCAAATTGTCTCTCCACCGCATATTATCGAACAATTGGAAGACAAAGACGAAGTCCCTACTTAAACAAACCCTCCTCCACCTCCTTCCACGACTTATTTCCCAACTTCCGAATGGCAGCAACGTATAGATTTGTCAACAAATGAAATGATTTCTCGACACATTACCGGCACGAATCTTCCTTGACTTCCTCATCCATCTCAAACAATGCACAAGAATTTCACTTTCTTAGAAATCGAACTACTTACATCCATAGCCTCGACCAACCCAACGAACAAATTGTCTCTCCACCGCATATTATCGAACAATTGGAAGACGAAGACGAAGACGAAGACGAAGACAACCCCCCTACTTGAACAAACCCCCCTCCACCTCCTTCCACGACTCGACGCTGTCCGGGAACCTCCTCTTGACGTCCTCGAGGAACCCCCTCGCCTCCTCCCGCCTCCCCTCCCCCGCGAGCCCCTCCACGAGCATCCTCATGGTCCCGAACCTCGGCACCCAGTTCCTACCGATGCTCTCCCTGCACACCTCCGCCGCGGCCCCAAACTCCCCTCCCCTGCACAGGTAGTGCACCAGGCTGAAGTAGCACCCGCTCTCCGGCGCGATCCCCTTCCTCCGCATCTCCTCGAACGCCCTCCTCGCCGTGCCGAGGTCGCCGACGGAGCAGAAGCCGAGGACCAGGTGGCCGTAGGTGACGCAGTTGGTCCTCATCCGCTTCCTCCCCATCTCCCTGACGAGGCCGACGGCGTCGGCGGGGCGGCCGAGCTTGCAGAGGCCCTGGATGCGGGCGTTGTAGATGGAGAGGCCGGCGGGGAGGCGGCTGCGGCGCATGAGGAGGAGGAGGTTGTCGACGTCGCGGAGGCGGCGCTCGGAGTAGAAGCCGGAGATGGCGATGGAGAAGGTGGTGAGGTTGGGGGGGACGGAGTGGCGGCGCATCTCGGAGAGGAGGGAGTAGAAGGAGGAGGTGGAGCGGAGGAGGACGTAGTTCTTGAGGAGGGTGTTGTAGGTGGCGAGGTCGGGGGAGAGGGAGTGGCGGACGGGGAGGTCGCGGAAGAGGGGAGGGGCGAGGTGGGGGGCGCCGGAGAGGAGGCAGGAGAACAGGAGGGAGTTTAGGGCTTTGGTCGAGGGGGCGGCGTGGAAGGAGGAGAGGGCTTCGGCTAGGGTTAGGGTTTTGGACGTGATGGTGGTGGTGGTGGTGGAGGAGGAGAGGTGGCGGAGGAAGGATGGGTACATTAGGGTTTGGGATTTTAGCATCATAATGGAGTTAGATTGAACACAAAATTCTCATAGAGAGAATAATTTCATCCTAGGGATGGCAAACCACACCACACCCTCCATCTTGGGTCTGGCTATTGACACCCCCAATCATTTCTAAGTACACCCCAAGTGACCTAAGTTATAAAATATGTTAATGTTCAAAAACAAAAATATCCCTCTGTCTACTTATCACACCCTAGCAACATTATTCTTTTCTCTAGTCTTCATCAATCTTCTTCCTCTACTTAGTACACCCCATCTTCCCTTCTCCAACCCAAAAATCCTAAATTCCTCTTAGTTTGAAGTTGTGAAGAAAGCATAATGGAGGGACAAAAGGAACATCAAAGACCCAATGTACGTTCCTATTTTATCCAATTTTTTATTTTGTAACTTTGTTAATCGATTTTATTCAGAAAAACTTTTTTCGAAATCCGTGATCTGTTCGACCTGTACGAGTCGAACATGTAACCACATGCTCGACCTGTGACTGCTGGGCACAGCCCAACTGTTCGACATACACCAGTCGAACATATCCATACTGTTCGACCAACAACAGCCGAACAGTACAGTAGTGTACGACCTGTGTTTGTCGAACAGTTTCGGTTTGACCGACAGGTGTTGGTCGAAGTAAAGATTTCGAAATCACGGTTCACCACAACCAAAATTTAACAAAGTCACAATCTGATAGTCATAATTTGAAAGTAACAACACAATTTCAAAGCCATAATTTCAAAGTCACAATTTCAGACCGTCGAAACAATTCTTCAGTACATGACATCTTAAAAACCAAGCAAATCTATGATCTACGACGTGGTTGACATTCTCCAAAAGGCTGAGTTCCGAAGCAACCCCACTCCGAGAAACACACAAATTAGATTCGTGTTTGACATCTTGTACGAAATCGACCTTAAGTTCGCAATTCGAGAGTTCAGAAGCAACTCACTTATATTGCCTTCCAAATTCCATGTATCCATCTTGGTTGTGTGGCACCAACACCTCAACATGGGCCTCTCAATCCCATTCCAAATCTCGTACGCCACATGAGTTTTGAAACTTGGGATAAATCGGGGATCTTTAGGTCCACCGGGACAAGGGTCTGTCAAAATATCAGCGTCCTCTTCCTCTTCTTCATTTGGGTGTCGTTCTTCATCTGTGTGGCATTCTTCGTCTGCGTGGCGTTCTTGCTCATCAAATTGGTCGGTCGTTTGAGTCGGAGCAACGACCATAGCTTGTTGAAGACGTGCACATTCCTGCTCTTCAGCCCGACATCCCCTAGCAAAAGCATGAGTCGTTTCCCTCCTCATATATGTGTTTCCTGCAAAATTTATTCATAATATCAACAACTGTAAATTAACGAGAGAAAAAATATGGTTTGCCTTCAAACTGTACTGTTCGACCTCCATGTGTCGAACAAACACATACTGTTCGACCACAGCAGGTCGAACAGTACAAACATTGCTCAACCACAGGAGGTCGTAAGTACAAAAATTGTTCGACTAGATAAGGTCGAACATATCCACACTGTACGACAAGTGCAGGTCGAACCAAAACAAAGGTGTTCGACTGAGATGGGTCGAACGCTTTGTTGTGTGTCCAACTGACCAGGATCGAACAGAACCGTAAAATCTCCAAAAAAAATTGATCGATTGTTTCGTTTTAACACAAAATGATCGGTTTCGAAACCCTAACAGAGATCCTACCCAAACATAGATACTAATTTCGAACATAGATCCTACAAGCAATACTCACCTGGAAGTCAATTTCTGGAATGTCCTTCGGATTGATCTTGGGATCGTCTGTCCATTGTGAAGCCGAACAATGGAGAACTTCTCGGCGACAGGGAGGCGACCGAACAGCAGTACGTAGGTGAGAGGAGAGTGGAGTGTTAAGGGTTTTGTAGAGAGAAACAATGGGGTATACTTAGGGTTTTCTGGTTTGTGGAGAGAGGAGAGTGGGGTGTGCTTAGAAAGCCTTGGGAATGCGGTGTACAATAGGGATAAGGGTATTTCTGTCAAATAGTGGGGTGTATTTTGTATTTTTGTAAGTTTTATTAACTACATATGAGGTGTACTTAGTAATTGGGGTGTACTTAGAAATGCTTGGGGTGTCAATAGCCGGACCCCTCCATCTTAGGTGAGCATTATTCAGTTTTGGATCGAAAATCGAATCGAATCGAAAAAATTCGGTTCGGTTAAAAAAATCGATTCGGTTTTTATTTTGATAATACTAAATTTTCTTATTCGGTTTCGGTTTTTTATTTCGATTTCGATTCAAAACCAAAAATCGAATAAGAAAAGTTAGTTTATATATATATATAAAAGATGTAGACCCACCATATTTTTAAGTCATCTAATCTCAATCATGCTTCCGATCCAACGTGTATAACATAGGTTGGTTTCATAATATAAAACCATCTGGCTGGTTCTAGAGCACTTATATATATATATATATATATATATATATATATAGAGAGAGAGAGAGAGAGAGAGAGAGAGAGAAGTGCTCTAAAACCAGCCAGATGGTTTTATATTATGAAACTAACCTATGTTATACACGTTGGATTGGAAGCATGGTTGAGATTAGATAGACTTAAAAATGTGGTGGGGTGTATATCGTTTAATCTCAACCACTAAATTTTAATCCAACCTATGAAACATAGGGTGGTTCTATAATACAAAACCAACCGGCTGGTTTTGGAACGTTTATATATATATATATATATATATATATATATATATATATATATATATATATATATATATATATGATAAATGAAAAACCGAATAAATTGAAAATCGAACAGATTTAATTCAGTTCGGTTTGATTCGGTTATGAGCCAATTCGGTTCGGTTTCGGTTTTGCTTACTCGGTTTTTAGTTCAATTCGATTTTCGATTATTCAATTCGGTTTGAACCGAATTAACTGAATGCTCACCCCTACTCCAACTCTCCATCTCAATCTCCGTCCCCGAGTAATGTTTGAATTTTCGTTCGACGTGTACATTTTTTGTCGGTTTTAATTTTTTATCTCTATTTTCGCCTCCGCTTAAGGTCCGATTCCCGAACCCCATTTCCTGCCCCGTTAACCATTTTTTTTACAATATAAGATTAAAAAGTTATTTTCACTCAAAAAAAAATACAAAACATGTTAATAAAATATGATTTTCAAAAAAAACATATACTACTAGATAGCTCATGAACTTATACTAATGGGTTGTAGATATTGGTACAAGTAATTGGGGTCAAAAATTTGTTGGGACGGAAGTACTATACCCATATTCGACTCCAAATCC
Organism: Iris pallida; assembly: GCA_029216955.1. Taxonomy (NCBI): domain Eukaryota; kingdom Viridiplantae; phylum Streptophyta; class Magnoliopsida; order Asparagales; family Iridaceae; genus Iris; species Iris pallida. The sequence continues at coordinate 27,110,940 of JANAVB010033017.1, forward strand.
AACCGTAGAATTTCTTCAATTTCCATCCGCCAGTCCCGTGCCCATTTTTAACTCTTTAAATCCGTTCCCGTCGGAAGAAAAAAAAAATCGGATCCCATCAGATTTCGAGGAAATTGTCATCCCCATTTTATCCTATCTGTGTTGAAGAAAAGAAGTTTGTTATATTTACAAACGAAGACGTTATGTCTATTGACATTTTAGACTTAAAAATTAACACCTAGACATCTATAGAGAAAACGTCAAGTCTATTCGAGTTTTCGGGTAAGGATGTACAACAATGGCAATAGTGTTGGATTGTATCTCGTTTCCGGTTGAGCGCTCAAATGGGGGGTGACAATGGAGTGGTAATTTAGTCCAACATCGGTTAGGAGTGGGATCGTGTGGTGTAGATAATTGGAATTGGTTCATACCTTGCACGAGAATTTTTTTTTTAAAGTATATGGGCCCAATTCAATATCGCACATCATTGGCCAACTCCGATTCAGATCACACTGCGTTCCCAACAGTAGGCTTGACGTCTTCTCTAGAAAAGGCACCAAGTCATTCAGCATTTCCTGACAAAGTTGTGAGATACCAAAAGACTTGGCCTTCCAAGTCCAAATCGCTAATAGACTTGACATTTCGTTCCTTCGTTTGTAAATATAACAAATTTCTCCTCTTCTACCCAAATGGAATAAAATTATTTCCTTTATATGAGTTTTTTTTAAGATTGTATTGTGTTTTTTCAAAGTTCCCTCCTTCTAAGATTAATGCTTAATAGAATTCATATTTCATAAACTGCAACATAGATCTATTGTCACGACCCGATCCCAACTATTTGGGTCCAGTCGGATCATGCCCAGCCTGCGCCGTTGATGAGACGGCGGCAGTAAGCTGTTCAGTAGCAGGCAACCACACAACAACCAGATACATTTGTCACAACTATTACTCCGGAATTGAAGTTTTGTTAAATAAAATATTCAGAATACATCTGGAAAATGAAAATGCAGAAATAAATACAAACTCCAAAACAAAAATGCTGGAAAGGAAAACTAGCAATCTGGTTCCGTCGCCTCAGGATCAGCGTCCTCCGGAGACGGCTCCGGTACGGTCACAGGGTATAGGACCCGATCATAACAGCTATTAAAGAATAGCTCGTCATCCTCAGTGTTACCTAAAATGTTGTCTCCAGTCAGGAGGGAGCAAAGTATAATCCATGCTAAATTTAAAACAGTTAATTAAGAAATTGAATCATGCAGTTCTAAACAAATTTGAAACATGTTTGTTACAGTAGAAATCAGTGATTTGAATAGGTAACGACATATGACCGGCTTGGGTTTGTTACAGTAATGGATATAGGGGTTTTGTTACAGTATGGTCATAATCGTTACGCTACTCCCCAGTCCCCGATAGTTACAGTACAGTACTCAGTGTGAGTTTCGTGTTTGAGTCGTGGTTTAGACATGCATTAAAACGATTAGATAAATAACTGCAAAATTTACATAAACTATACTTGCCTTGAGTTAAGTTTGACTGGAAAGACAGGTCGGTACCGAGGAGGACGTCAAGTCCGACTTCGAGTTCCTACAGTTGAGAACTCGATTTAGAATCCTGAATAACCAGACTAGGTGTGCTAGTTGCAATCTCTAGTAGACATGTCCTAGTCAGGTTTTATGTTATATTAATTTACAGTTAACGATTACGTCGCAACTACGTGCGTTGATTAAACCAGTTAATTGGACTATTTGGAAAATCACGAGAATCAAATACAGTTTGGAAAACTTTGTGTTTTGTAATATATTTATAAAAGTACAATTCCTTTTGGTGATAAATCGTGAGTAAAAGATATTTTATTCATTTTAAACTAAACTCGTAATTAAGCCGTAAATTACGTCCTAAACTACGAATATGAAATCAATCCAAAATCCACCCAAATCACATCCACCAGAAAAGAAAAGAAAATAACTACGCTACACAAATACATGGGCACAGCTACTGGTCCTAGGGTGGGCTTATGCCCGATACATCTTTCTTTTACATTAAATAAGAAAATGAATGAATTATTAAATAAAATGCAGAATTTAAATGACTATAATATTTAGCGTAAAAATAAAATAACAATTTAAAGAAAGCTAGGAGTCTCAGACTCGGTCCATTCCTCAAATTCGGTTTATGCCTCAACGTCCGGTCGGACCGGTGCGTTTGCATTTCGCCGGGGCCCACAGACCGGTACGGTCGTCGCCCGAAAATCGGTTTTAGAAATCATTTTCGAAAGCCGGTTTTGAAATTAATAAAAATATAATTTGTAAAAATTTGGGCAGCACTTCCTCTATTCCGGGACAAACCCAAAACTGGGAAGCGCGCCAACAAACACCTGCAAAATGTCCCAAACCAGGGAAAACCCATTTCCAACCCAAAATAGTCCACAGAATAATCACCAAAATAATTTCCAACACCACAGAAAATAAATCCAATCCACCGAATAATTTCCGAAAAGTCCGGGAATCCAATACCAACCAATTCACACCAACCCAGCAAGTAAAAACACAGGAAAATAACTAACGCGGCTAATCGAAAATTATAACGCAGCTATCCGGATTTTCCGAAGGAAATCCGGGGACCGATTTCATCATCGACTCTACGGGGAGGGACGAACTACTGTGATTATCAGAGATTACCCAATATCCGTTGGTCGGTGAGCCGCGGGATAGCTTGGGAACTGAAATGCAGTCCGCGAAAGAGCCGAACAGATCTCGGGGTTCGCCGGAACAGATCCAGCCAACGGGACAACATTGACCGGCGGGAAAAGCACGACGACGGGGTCGGAAACCCGCGGTGTTGGCCGAGAGGGGCTCGGCCGGCGGGGCACGCTGCCGGCGGGAGGCCGCGCGGGCTGCGGGTGAGGGCGCACGGCCGGCGGGGCACGCTGGCGAACGCGGAGGTCGCGGCGGCGCAGAGGCCGGCCTCGGGAAGAACGGCGGCGGGCGCCGGGTGCTGCCCTCGGGGAACAGCGCAGCGGGCGGAGCTGCGGACGGCGGGGGCGCGCGAATCCGCGGAGGGGGTCGCCGGAGACGCGGGGGTTGCTGGCGTCGGGCGGAGAGGGCGGCGCCGGCGGTGAAGCCGCGCGGAGGGAGCGGTGGCGGCGCGGTGGAGCCTCGCCGGAGAGGGGCTCGGGGTCGCCGGACGCGCGGATGGGGAGCTCGGCTTGGGTTGGGGGTTTGCTACTGTGAGAGAGAGGGAGAAGAGAGATTGAGAGCTCTCCACAGAAATGAAACCGAGAGAGAGGGAGAGTATATGGGTTTGTGGGTTCTGAGAGTTGGTTTCCTTTCCACAGAAGAATAAAAGTGGGAGAGAGAAGTGCTCGTGAGTAATGGGAACGTGGGATGATGGGAATCAAAAAGAGTGGGTAATTTTGTGTGGAGGAGAGGGATCTACGAGAAATGGGTTTACCCTTTCTCCAGGGGAAAGGACCAGTTCCCAACCGTACAAATGTGTATATATATATTTTATTATTATTATTTTATTTGTTAATTTAAACCAAGTCAAGAATATAAAGAATCGGGTTTGGGCTCAGGCTCGAACTCGGGTCTGGGTCTCGAATCCCAAAAATCCATGTTAATTATAATTTTCGAAATTTCTTTTCAACCAGAAATATATAATAATTATATTAATAATAATTTGAAAAAAAAACGTTTTTAATATTAAAACACGAAGATTCTATTTACAAATAATTGATGAAATTCTGGGTTTCACAATCTTCCCTCCTTAGAAAATTTCGTCCTCGAAATTAAAGTAAGGTGGGAAGACAAACATGTACGGGTACTGTGCCCGTAACTCAGTTCCAACCATAAGGATTTTTCAAGGCAGTCGTGGATGAGACGGTTGAGGAAAAAGTTTTATTTATGATATCATCCACGCAGAGAAATACAAAAGTGAACCAAAGTACACGAGGTTGATCAGACCATCATGCACCGGTCCTGATTAGACAATATATTAGTGGGTGCACCCAATAAGATATCGTCATGATCAAGCTTGATAAAGAGATAGCTTGCAAAACTAGGCTAACTTCGTCAGCATCAGTCAAGTTTAGAACGAAAAGATGAGAAAATAAGTGATGGCTCGAATTCTGATCTGCTTCTTACCTCTGACTAGGCTTGCAACTGGTTTCTCTGGCACTGAAAGGTTAAGTCCAAACTTGAGCTCTGAATTATCCAAATTGTGACTCGGATCCAAAATGTAGCATCTAAGCTGTGACGTAGAAGACGTTGCACACTCTCAAGATTAGCTGGTAGAGCTAACTGGTACGCTACTTCTGACACGTCTTAAACTTCAAATGGCCTGATGTATCTGGCCTCAATTTCCGGTTCCGTCAAAACTGATTGTTCCTCTGGTAGGAAAAACTTCACCAAATACAATTTGGTCTTCCCAAGACCTACCAAATTCCGAGACGCAACATCTCAGTACATCTTCAAGCATCTGGATTGACCTCTCTGCTTGCTTGTCCCGCGGTACTCCATGAATCCGGTAGACGTGCTTCCCGTACAATGCTGCCCACTTCTTAGTGGATAATTAACTTTGAAAGAAATTAAGGTGTGCTGACTTAGTCAGTCGGTTTATTATAATCCAATTGGTGCCCTTCCCTCCTTGGGAACAAGGCAATCCTTACTCAAAGTTCATTGTTATATGCCTCTACTTTCACTCCGAATTGTCCAGTGGCTCCAACAAACTTGTTGTCCTCTTGCTAAATTCCTCACGTTTGACAAATTCATATCTAAATCTCATACCTGGAATTGTCCTTCTTTATTCCCTAACACCAATTAATGGAGGCATATCCGATACGTCTTATTATCTCCTGGATTTACGGAATACTGCGACTGGTGCGTTTCTTTCATCACTCGTTCCTCCGTTCGTCAGCCGATACGCAAAGTCCCGCACCATTCTTCAGAGTTCCAATGTTGATTAATTTAGAAACCCTCAAGTGTTCCTGCCAACACTTGATCTCTAAGCCTGCAAAGTGACTCGTTTGAAACTACGTTCTCTTGACTTTTATCCCTCAGCCTCGAACTTCATCAGTACTGAATCATCATCCAGCTTCGTCCTTCTATCTCCAGGTAGTATCACCTCCAGTCCAAACTTCTCGATGTCTTCTAGCAAGTGCTAGTCCTTGGTTAAGAACTTCTCCATCAGTATCGACCAAGTGCATCAGCGACCACATTAGCCTTACCTGAAAGGTGCTGCAGGTTGATGTCGTAATCCTTCCCCTGCTTCAGCCATCTTCTTAGTCTAACATTCAGCCCTTTCTGAGTGAAGACCTATTTCAGACTCTTGTAGTCCTTATAAATTTTCACTCCCTTTCCATAAAAACCATGCTTCCAGCTTCAAAGTAAGGTTAATTGCAGCAATTCAAATTAGGGGTGGGATAATTCTTCTTGTGAGGCTGTAGTTGCCAATATGAGTAAGCAATTTCTTTCCCACGTTGTTGAAGAACGCAGCCCAGTCCTTTTCCAGAGACATTCCTATAAATTGAGAAACCACCGGTTCCTACGGGTAGCGCAAGGATTGGTGTAGTGGTAAGTCTCTTCTTCAGCTCCTCAATGTCGCCTGGTAATCCTTCGTTCAGATGAACTCTTCATTCTTCCAAGTGAGCTTCGTCATCGGCTCAGCAATCTTGGCGAAATCCTTCACGAACTTCTGATAGTAGCCGGCCAAGTTCAAAAATCTTCCGAATTGAACTTGGGGTATATCACTCTTCAACAACAGCTATCTTCCATCGAAATTTTTTTTTTTCTCTTGACCACATGGCCAAAAGTCCACCTTATCAAAAATCCACGTTCAGATAACTTACCATAGAAATTTTTTTTTTCCTCAAAGTTTCCAAAACTTTCTCAGGTGTTCTTCATGCTCTTCTTCAGTTTTCAAATATATCAGGATGTTATCTATGGAGAAGATAAACCGATTCAAATACTCAGGAAAACCTCTGTTCATGAGATTCATGAACACAGCAGAAGTATTTGCCAGTCTAACGTCCTGACCACAGAAAACTACCCATACTTGGTGTTTGAACGCCGTCTTGGAAATGTCCTCTTTCCTGACTTTGATTTGATGGTGGTCAGATCTTAAGTCAAACTTCAAGACACCCTAACTCCACATAACCAGGTCAATCAGATCCTCGATCCGGACAGAAAGTACTTGTTCTTTAGTGTCTGGAAATCGATGCACATCCGTTGTTTCATCCTTCTGGGGCACAAACAAGATAGATACTCCCTAAGGTAAAGTTCCACTCTGATAAATTCTAGAGCCTTCATTGATTTGGTCCTTCATCTTCTTGGCCACCTTCGGGTTGACTCTGTAACATCCTTTAGAATTTAGGGAAAGAGCCGGGGACTAGGTCAGGGGTGAATCCTATGTCTAGACCTGGGATAATCCAGGGAGACTATCAGGGAAAACATCTGCCATAAGGGTGTAACTAAAAACTTCTATTCATGTGGAGAGTTACAGCAAAAGCTCTTATGTTTGATCTAAAGACACCCTGTTACAACTTCCAAAAGATGATGCTATTCAGCGGTTTTAGGTATTATTCTTCATGGTTCTGGCTCTTGGATGAGCAGTCTCCAACTGCTTCCTTTTCTATGAACCTCAAGTATGCATCATGCCTTATTGTAAGGGGCAGGGTCTGTTGGATAGGAAGAGGGTCTCTAGGTTGTGGCCTAACAGGTGTTGCTGGGATAAGAGCTCTGGTTTGATGGAAAGATAAGGGGCAGTCCTTTACCCGATATTCAGCAGATCCACATGCTAAATATTGTCCCAATCTCTTGCGGCAACTAACGGTCTGATGATCAGGCCTCTTGCAATAGTTACAAGCCCATAGCTTCTTATGACAAGGCTGCCGGAAAGTAGAGTACTTGATGGGACCCAAATATCTTCCAGATTCAAGGGTATCCTTCCTAGGACAAAAGTTCTGCTCTAACTTGGTTGGAGGTAAGTAAGGCTACATCATGACGTTCTTCTTGTCTTCTCTCGTGATATTCCTCTGTTCCTGCTGGGCTTCATCTTGAGCTTTCTGGAACTCCAGGGTTTCTTGAAATGGGACAACCATTTGGAAGATGATTGCTGGTACTGGTGGAGCAACAAAATGAATAATCCACCAGGAAAAAGTAATTCAGTTCGAGATGAGATAGGATTCGCCAGTGTAGGAAAGAAACTTCACTGGATGCATTATGCAGACGGTCAAACAGCCGCGAGGGAAAAGACCCTGGGCTGGGTTTGAGGGGATGGGGTAGGATTCGGAGATGACACCTTATCGCTAGCAGGATTGGTCAACGGTCATTCTTTGGAAGGCTTAGGACGCAAACAAAAGCAAGGTAGCCTACCGGTTTATAATCAAGCAAAAATATTTATTTATATATAAATCGGACCTATGTCGTGACAAATCAATGTTCTAGTGTTCTAATTGTTTCTAGATAGGTTTTCCTAAATTGTTGTTGTTGTTTGACCTCCATGGGCCACCACTAAAAACATGTCACGACCCGATCCCAACTATTTGGGTCCAGTCGGATCATGCCCAGCCTGCGCCGTTGATGAGACGGCGGCAGTAAGCTGTTCAGTAGCAGGCAACCACACAACAACCAGATACATTTGTCACAACTATTACTCCGGAATTGAAGTTTTGTTAAATAAAATATTCAGAATACATCTGGAAAATGAAAATGCAGAAATAAATACAAACTCCAAAACAAAAATGCTGGAAAGGAAAACTAGCAATCTGGTTCCGTCGCCTCAGGATCAGCGTCCTCCGGAGACGGCTCCGGTACGGTCACAGGGTATAGGACCCGATCATAACAGCTATTAAAGAATAGCTCGTCATCCTCAGTGTTACCTAAAATGTTGTCTCCAGTCAGGAGGGAGCAAAGTATAATCCATGCTAAATTTAAAACAGTTAATTAAGAAATTGAATCATGCAGTTCTAAACAAATTTGAAACATGTTTGTTACAGTAGAAATCAGTGATTTGAATAGGTAACGACATATGACCGGCTTGGGTTTGTTACAGTAATGGATATAGGGGTTTTGTTACAGTATGGTCATAATCGTTACGCTACTCCCCAGTCCCCGATAGTTACAGTACAGTACTCAGTGTGAGTTTCGTGTTTGAGTCGTGGTTTAGACATGCATTAAAACGATTAGATAAATAACTGCAAAATTTACATAAACTATACTTGCCTTGAGTTAAGTTTGACTGGAAAGACAGGTCGGTACCGAGGAGGACGTCAAGTCCGACTTCGAGTTCCTACAGTTGAGAACTCGATTTAGAATCCTGAATAACCAGACTAGGTGTGCTAGTTGCAATCTCTAGTAGACATGTCCTAGTCAGGTTTTATGTTATATTAATTTACAGTTAACGATTACGTCGCAACTACGTGCGTTGATTAAACCAGTTAATTGGACTATTTGGAAAATCACGAGAATCAAATACAGTTTGGAAAACTTTGTGTTTTGTAATATATTTATAAAAGTACAATTCCTTTTGGTGATAAATCGTGAGTAAAAGATATTTTATTCATTTTAAACTAAACTCGTAATTAAGCCGTAAATTACGTCCTAAACTACGAATATGAAATCAATCCAAAATCCACCCAAATCACATCCACCAGAAAAGAAAAGAAAATAACTACGCTACACAAATACATGGGCACAGCTACTGGTCCTAGGGTGGGCTTATGCCCGATACATCTTTCTTTTACATTAAATAAGAAAATGAATGAATTATTAAATAAAATGCAGAATTTAAATGACTATAATATTTAGCGTAAAAATAAAATAACAATTTAAAGAAAGCTAGGAGTCTCAGACTCGGTCCATTCCTCAAATTCGGTTTATGCCTCAACGTCCGGTCGGACCGGTGCGTTTGCATTTCGCCGGGGCCCACAGACCGGTACGGTCGTCGCCCGAAAATCGGTTTTAGAAATCATTTTCGAAAGCCGGTTTTGAAATTAATAAAAATATAATTTGTAAAAATTTGGGCAGCACTTCCTCTATTCCGGGACAAACCCAAAACTGGGAAGCGCGCCAACAAACACCTGCAAAATGTCCCAAACCAGGGAAAACCCATTTCCAACCCAAAATAGTCCACAGAATAATCACCAAAATAATTTCCAACACCACAGAAAATAAATCCAATCCACCGAATAATTTCCGAAAAGTCCGGGAATCCAATACCAACCAATTCACACCAACCCAGCAAGTAAAAACACAGGAAAATAACTAACGCGGCTAATCGAAAATTATAACGCAGCTATCCGGATTTTCCGAAGGAAATCCGGGGACCGATTTCATCATCGACTCTACGGGGAGGGACGAACTACTGTGATTATCAGAGATTACCCAATATCCGTTGGTCGGTGAGCCGCGGGATAGCTTGGGAACTGAAATGCAGTCCGCGAAAGAGCCGAACAGATCTCGGGGTTCGCCGGAACAGATCCAGCCAACGGGACAACATTGACCGGCGGGAAAAGCACGACGACGGGGTCGGAAACCCGCGGTGTTGGCCGAGAGGGGCTCGGCCGGCGGGGCACGCTGCCGGCGGGAGGCCGCGCGGGCTGCGGGTGAGGGCGCACGGCCGGCGGGGCACGCTGGCGAACGCGGAGGTCGCGGCGGCGCAGAGGCCGGCCTCGGGAAGAACGGCGGCGGGCGCCGGGTGCTGCCCTCGGGGAACAGCGCAGCGGGCGGAGCTGCGGACGGCGGGGGCGCGCGAATCCGCGGAGGGGGTCGCCGGAGACGCGGGGGTTGCTGGCGTCGGGCGGAGAGGGCGGCGCCGGCGGTGAAGCCGCGCGGAGGGAGCGGTGGCGGCGCGGTGGAGCCTCGCCGGAGAGGGGCTCGGGGTCGCCGGACGCGCGGATGGGGAGCTCGGCTTGGGTTGGGGGTTTGCTACTGTGAGAGAGAGGGAGAAGAGAGATTGAGAGCTCTCCACAGAAATGAAACCGAGAGAGAGGGAGAGTATATGGGTTTGTGGGTTCTGAGAGTTGGTTTCCTTTCCACAGAAGAATAAAAGTGGGAGAGAGAAGTGCTCGTGAGTAATGGGAACGTGGGATGATGGGAATCAAAAAGAGTGGGTAATTTTGTGTGGAGGAGAGGGATCTACGAGAAATGGGTTTACCCTTTCTCCAGGGGAAAGGACCAGTTCCCAACCGTACAAATGTGTATATATATATTTTATTATTATTATTTTATTTGTTAATTTAAACCAAGTCAAGAATATAAAGAATCGGGTTTGGGCTCAGGCTCGAACTCGGGTCTGGGTCTCGAATCCCAAAAATCCATGTTAATTATAATTTTCGAAATTTCTTTTCAACCAGAAATATATAATAATTATATTAATAATAATTTGAAAAAAAAACGTTTTTAATATTAAAACACGAAGATTCTATTTACAAATAATTGATGAAATTCTGGGTTTCACATCTATCTTAGGGATTACCGTTATTCTATTTGGGACCGAGAAGAATCGAATAAGAGCTTTGATTCAGTTTGAAAATAAATTCGGTTTTGAAAATACTAAAAATATATTCAATTTTGTAATTCATCTAAAATCGAAAAGCAAATAAGAATTAGAAAATAAGTAAATACCATCAGTTTTATGTATATTATGATATATACGTGTGTGTGTGTGTAAATAATAACTTTATGCATATTTTTGAAGTCCAATTTTGATAATTTAACAACAAATCCAACATTGGGGCCCAACTTTGAGACAACAATTGTATATAAAAAAAATGTTTTTTGATATAATTTAACTATAAGCCCAATTTTGTATATGGTCTATTAAACAATAAAAATGGTCCAATCAAACAAACAGATTATATCTACGGGGTATGGTTCGATTATGCCTAATTTAGGTTCATTTTGATTTAGGTTTTTAGAATTTCAGTTTATTCGATTTATACTATTTCAGTTCGGTTGAAACTGAATACTCGACCCTACTCTAACAGTGGATTCAAATGACTACCGCCCTCAAAATTTGCTAATGAAGGTTTTAGACTTAGGCCTCGTTTGGTACATTGTAATGTAATTGTAATCGCAATATAATCAAATGAAAAAAATTATTTTTTTATTTGATTACATTGCGATTACGATTACATTACAGTGTACCAAATGAGGCCATAGTCATTATACGAAATACAAAATCCAATGCCAACATCTCTAACAATAAATAGGCAATATCCCTTACATCCCTATTTTTATTAGAATTATATGGCATTATGAGATGTTTATATCATAGAATCCATTATCCAAACCAAGTTCTCTAGATGTAGTTTGCTTCCTATTTGAAATTGTACGTTCGTCATTTTCATCAGCATTTTTGGCAATCATAACATCCATAAAGTTCACCGCGTTTGTTTTCTTTTACAACAGGAAAAATGCTTAATTTTAATTTGATACCCTCAACTATTCACAATTTTTAATTTGATACCCTGAACTTATATATCATACCAATCATTACCATCCGGTATTAAATATTTTTAAGTCGATACCCTCATGTCAGTCAAGGATTAATTTTTCTATTTTAGCAAAAATAAATAATATTTTTTAACCAAATTACCCACATCCTTTCTCCGGGGATATCTAAAGTGGCCACGAATTAGGAGGGTATTTTTATCATTTTGGATTTGTTTTTCCGTTAACAATGTTAGGGTATTAATTTGTATAGTTGATGTATTAAATTGTCTAACATTAAAATTTATGGTGTCAAACTGAAAATTTTGAGTAGGTGAGGGTATCAAGTTGAAATTTAGTCTAAAAAAAATAACAACGGTAAACACAAAATTCTCAATAGACCACCGTTCGTTTTTTTTGTCATTTTAAATGGAAGGTTTTAGTTGGAAATTTTATTAGATTTGTTACTATGCATATTGCTTTGTTCGTCTAACATGTATTTACAAAAAAAAACAACAGTAAGCAAGATCAAACATGAACATATGCAATGAAAGAAATCATCGTACAGAGAAAGAAGACAAGTCAAGCCATACCATGGTTTGAAAGGATAAACCGTCATTTTTTGCTTGGTTTACATTTTGTTGATGTATTTTTTATTTATTTTATAGGACCAATTTTACATTGGATCACAATTGGCACTAGGAAAATCAAATCCCAGTCTAAACCAAATCCTAGTTCACAAAAATGAACCTGGCCAAACCCAAAATGTTATGGAACAAGGCCAACTGAACTTGGACAGAATTTGGTCCCTATTGAACCAGTTTCAGAATTGTTCGTTCTTCCTAAGGAACTGGTCTCCAACATTCAGATTTTTGAACGTTAGGGTTACCGAGTTCTGGTCGGATTCGGTCCCCATAAAACCTATAAATAGGCATTGACTTCTTCACCGCAACTCACTTACAATCAACTCATTCAAACTTTCATATCTTTATACATTACGAGCTCTACGATCTTTCAATCCCTAGAACAACTCTCCAGCCTTCTAGTGCTAAGTGTGATATCGGTTATAAGTTTACAAGAGTTTTAAAAACTTGACTTTTCAACTATTTTTCATTTCACTTATTGTTTGGAGTCTGTGAGTCATTCGGATCAAAGCTCGTGGTCGTTTGAAGTTGGCGAGCACTTTGGGTCAAAACTCGTGGTTGTAAGAAGTCGGGGAGCACTTCAGATCAAAGCTCGTGGTGTATTGCTATTTCACAAATAGTAGATTAATATCGGATAAGAATTTCTGGGACTGGATTGCCTTCCATGAAGGACACCAGTATACATCGCGTTGTTTATGTTTGTGACTTCTTAACTCTGATTTTTTTTATACTTGCTTTCTTACTTTAGTTGGTAAGTTACCTTGGTTTTAATTAGATATTACTGCTTCACTCTATTTAGCCCCCTCTAGAGTTGCCTTCACATTTGAGCTATTATTTGATATTGGATGTTGTACGAAGATTCTGTATAGTATTCTAATTCCTTAAACACTCCATCTTTCACAATAAGAGCCCTGACCTTCTCTGCCACAAAGAGAAGTTTCATTTACCGTTAAATTTTTCCACCTCGAAATTGATTCAATTACCCTTGCTACTCGCCATCCCGAATTTTTGAAAATCTTTCATATCTTAATGAACCAATCGATTTCAAGAAGACGGTCTAGAAAGATAGGGAGCAGACCAACATCGTCTCATAATATTGACCTAGATACAAGAGTTTAAAATCCCTTACAGTTTCCTTAGTCTTGGCTCTGATACCCAATTGTTATGTGTGTTGCTTAAGCATGGCACAAACTACAATAAAACCTTACGATGACGAAAAAATAACAAAAGCATAGATACTTAATTAATAGTACAATGACACATGGTTAGGTCAAACTCGATACTCTATGGGGGCAAGAAATTTTTTTATTGAATCTTTCAATAAAATCTTAGAATGTTAACAACCGCACACACCGCAAACTGCAAGCCTCTCCTTGTGATATCTCGGACGAGAACTTTCCTTCTCCTCATGAAGACTACTTCAATAGCCATATAGAAAATCCTCTCTTGATAGCCTTCTTTCTTTTTGCACCTTGCTTACCAACCCTAGGCTGGTAGAGATTCTTAAATAGGTCTCTCATAACTTGAATATCTAAGTCTGGAGCAATTAGGACCATCAAAAAATTGAGCCTTTTAATCTGAACATCACCTTAGTTTTAGAAAGTCAACTAGGTGAAAATACTTGAGTTCAAAGAGTTAAATTACAATTTTTCTATCCACATTTCAAGTTTAAGCAGGAGCGGCCTGGGGGAAGGGCGGACAGGGCTTGGGCCCGGGGTCCCAATGTCCAAGGAGCGCCAATTTTTTTCAAAAGTTAGCATAATAATATATATGCCTTCTTCTACAAACTAGTAAAGGACTATGGAATGGCCCCAAAGCCCAAGGGGCCCGTATGAGACTCTTAGCAAACAGAATAGGGCGCACAACACCAGCAAATATTGTGCACAGTAGCGGCGCAACACTTTCTATTCCTTCCGCATGGGATTTGGAAAATTAATTAGACATCAACACTTCATATTCCTCTTCTGTATGGGATTTGGGAATTTAGAAAGCAGCTTCAGAAAAAAATGTCTTCCGGTTGGCGTCTCTTCCTATTACTCTTCTTTCCGTTGCTTTCGATTTCCCATGGACAACTGTACTTTTTTTTTAAAAATGTAAATTTTAATTCTCTTTCATTTCTTTATTTGGCAGATTGGTTTATAAATTGAACCACAAATTCCTAATTTTTTCCAATATCTTCTCCTAACTCCTTTATAAAGATTGCGATGTCCGACTACGCGAAGAAGGCCATGGAAAAACTCTCTTTTGCCTCTGCAGCTCTACTTGTTTTTTTACCAGAAGATGGCGAGAAGGTGAGACAGAGCTATCAATATGAACATGATATTTCATTATTTCAGCAAGACTTTCATTTAAAATGCTAGTTAAGGCTACATCTCATAATGTCTCCTAACTTATGTCGTTTACTCACAGGACACCTATCATTTGAGGGTGCTTTAGCAATTTTATCTTGTAGATGTGAGAATCATGTTTTCCCCCTATCAACTACAGATGCACTTTGCACATATAACTTAGTTGGATGCTACTTTTTTGTTGTTGCTAATTTATGCTTTATTCTGTTTGAAAATTGAAGTTATACTATAATAATTGCCTTAGGAAGATTCAACCGATCACATTTGCATACTCATGTAATAGAGAAAACCAATGTAGTGTATGAACGAATAGATTCAAGTCTATGCTTTAATGGAAGCAAGGTCATCAAATTTCTTATATTTAGATATAATTTTTAATGCAAGTTTCATATGTACATTCTACAGTTTATTAGAAGTTCATTGGATCAAAAGTTATTAGGTTTCTTGTGTCTAGAAATTTTTATTGATTTTGTCGAACATTTTGATGATATATTATTTAAACGTGGTCAAGGCGCTTGTACTTAAGTTATCGAGGAAAGCAAGGTTTTAACGATGCCCTAAATGTAAGACATGTTCATGATAATGAGAGATTGAAACTTTCCAAGAAAATGATACTTTATTTTCAATATACACTACAAGAATAAGGGCTTTTCTTGACGGTGATTTCCCGTCAAGAAATGGGTATCTTGACGACTGCAGATCCGTCAACTAGGCAGAAGTCAAGAAAAGACCCTCCCTTTTCTTGACGGTCGCTGACAGGACTTTTCTTGACGGTATTTGGCCGTCATATTAAGTAGTTTTCTTGACTGTTTTTAGCCGTCAAGATAGCAGTTTTTAGAAACCGTCAACGTAGGCAAAAACTTTTCTTGACTCCTGCCTAAATGACGGCCTTTAGCCGTCAAGAAAAGCATTTGTTTTGACAGAAAAAACCCGTCATGAAAAGCAGTAATTCACGGCTATTATACAGCATGAAATGAATTAAAGCTGACGTTTGACAACCGTCAAGAGAAGCTATCCAAAGTACCGTCAAGAGAAGCATGCCAAAATTCCGTCAAGAATTATATAATATCAATCAACCACACATAATATCAATCCAGAAGCTACACACATCAAATTACTATAAAATCCAAATTTTATATTAACAAACTATATTATTCAAACAACAAAAAATTTCAACACACATCCCAGCACATGTATTCTTCACTTGTCCAACCACAACATAATCCAACCATAAAGTACACATCCCATATCTGTTGTTTCCATACCACTTAAATATCCAAACCACAAACATCCATCACTTGTCACCACAAAACAAAATCTACCAACACTACAAAAATAAAACAAAAAAAGTAGCAAACCATATCGGAGCACATCCCTAGCCATATCCACAACATTTCCCTATTCACAGCATGCATGCACCTTCATTTTTCAGCAAGTTCCTGAGAGAACAAGAACCCAAAGTATCAACTCAGTATTACAGAATCTGAAGGCTAGCTATATTGAAAAAGTGTAAAAATTAGAAAGAAATAGCTCATAAAAACTTCTAAGATGCACTAAGATATCCTTATTTGACTGGTGGTTTCCATTCAACAAGCACTTTGATTGCCCAAACAAATTTTTTTTGAAGCATTAGAATATTTAGTCTGACTTAATGAAAAAAATAATTTCTTTCTTACAGACTAGCAACAATACTTGCATAATCCTATAGTTGTTGAGTTTGTGTGATATTTGGGACCCTTATATCACCTACTTAACCACAAAGGGCATGAAGTCATTTATTTGGAAAAAAAAAATCCCTTTGAGCATTCATATTGGAGGCCAGTGACTAAAACTCAGATAAGTTATTTAACAAGTACGAGTGCTCAACTTACTTGCCTCCATGAGGATTGATACTCAACCCAAAAGACTCCCAAATCCCTAATACCACTATACCTATCACATACTCAACCCAAAAGACCAAAACTGATACATAAACCCAAGACCTAAAGCCTCTGAACTAGTTTAGGATATCAGATATCTACTCTAACATTCAAATCAGAAATCATCCTAACTAACATATCAATATATACCTTCATATGAAATTAACTATACAACTAATCTATTGATACCTCAAGCTAACACTCTAACATCTAAAGCTAACCCCAAACTCTGGTACAAACTAACATCTAATAAATCTGATACTAACCTCACATCTATGATACACAACTGTTTCTTTGATACGTACAATAGAACCCCAAAGCTAAACTTTGAAACTCAAACCCCTCTCTAGATATCCTAAGCCCAAAACCAATGGCCAACTGCCCTGCATTGCTCCTACTGCTACTGCTACTGCAAGCTACTGCTGCTGTATTTGCTATTACAAATGCTCAAAGAGCCTGCTGTTGCTGCTGCTGCATGCTACTGCTCTGCTAATGCAGAAACAGACAATAGCCAAGGCAAGCCAATGCATGCTGCAACACCAAGGCAAACAATTGCCTTGGCAAGTTGCTGCTGCTTGGGCTACTGCCGCTGCTTGCATTGATGCTTGCATTGCAATGCAATGCAAGCCCAAACAGGCCTGCAAGCTGTCACTCAAAGCCAAGGCAATGGCCGATATAATCTATCATCAAAAACTAACCACTATCATACATTATATAATTTTTCGTGAGCAATTTGAGACTTGAATTTGTTCACTGTGTTGACTTGTAGGCCTTGTTGTCATTTCATTTTGTTATCAGTTATAATCCAACAAGAAAGAAATTATTATAGTCCAAAGAGATCTGTATAAATCATTGAATTCTTTTCCTAATGATTTTGCTGATATAATCCATAATAGAACTTCCAATTAAGGGCAAAAGAGAAAAATTTCATCCAATTCTGTTTTACAATACACTATAGATAATCTATAACAGAATGCTAAGTACTCAATTCCAATTCATAAACAGGGATTCTTTTGGTCTATTAGCTTGACAGAGATGGAGTAACACTGTGATCGTATTATGAACATAAGAAAAAAAAAGACCAAAACTTAATGAAAATGGAGAAACATGTAAACTATTTTGAAGCTTGAACTTGAAGAGTTAGCGACTTACAATTGACACTAAAGTTAAAGGCTCAAAGGAATGCTAATCTGGCCATTCGCCACCAAATATAAATTTGACACTAAAGTAATCATAAAGGAAAGTTAACCAAATATAAAGTGATTTCAAATCTTGTCATGTACTTACATTTGACAGAAGAATAATACCTGTGTCAATCCACAGTTGAACATTCTCTTTACAAAGGAGGTATATGGCCAGTCTTGTGCATACTAGTGTCAAATTGGGACTGCCAGGTTAGCCAATGTGTGTTCCTGAAAATTAATCGAGCTATTAAGATGCAAGTGACATTAAGATGCATATTCATATAAACTTGTAACAAAAAATTAGAACAAGATAAAGTGCCCAACTATCCTGAAATAGAACAACCAATGAAATAATCTTTGAACAAATTAATACAAAAACTAAACAACTTAAACATAAAATATCCCATCATTAATCGAGCTATTTCTTAGATGAACCAAGCATGTTCATGAGAAACAAAATCACTGATATCATGAAAATAACTTATGAATTTAAACATTGAACCTATGTATACTCTGTCAATTTTCACATCTTTGTATTCTCTTGCTAATGCTCGATTATCAGGAGAGTGTGGCTAAAATAGTATGAAAAGAATTGGAGGGGTTAGTATAACCACAAGAAAACACACATTTTGGATCTTGATTGCAATTTTATTAGTCAAAAAATAAAAGTTGCTAAAAAGAATATAACTGTACTGTAAGCCCCTAAATTTCAAAATAATATTTTTTTTATATAATATTAAATAGCTTTTTCTAGAATTTTTAAATGATTTTTAAATCAAAATATATCATTTTATAATAAATTGAATTGTTTTAATATCGTTTTGTAATTTTTAAATTTGTTTTAATATCGTTTTGCAATTTAATAAATTGTTCTAATTACAGTTTGCAAATTATATTTGTAAACTGTTGGGCGTGGGGTTATTGTGCAAAACCCCAAATTTGGGGGGCCCATACTGTAATTCGTCATCACCCTCCCCCCCACGTCTTCGGCCACCTAACCCCGACGACCATCGACTTCACCCGCCATTTCCGGTCGACCCAAGCTCCACAACCGACCTCTTTCCCCCTACAAATACCCCCCCAGGCCTAAACCCTAACCCTAGTTCATTTCCGACCACCCAGCCACCATCGACCACCCCATTTCACTTCGCCTAAACCCTAACTCCGACGACCCCCTAGCGCCACCTCCACAGCTACATTCACCACCCACAACCACCACCACCGAGTTCGCCGAGGCCAGGCGAGTGCAGCGCCACCCGAGCGCCGCGACCACGACGCCCCTAGCCGTCGGAAGGACTTCGACTTCGAACCCTAACACCGGACACGCAGGTAACAGTTTGAAAATCGTGTCGAGCGTGTCCCCAGCTCACGTATGTTATTCGCCTGGACACGGGGAACCCAACAGTAGGGTTGGACACGCGTTAGCAGTGTCGTACGTGTTGTGCTGGGCGCGGACACATGACACTGGGTCAGATTCCATTTACTCGTATCCTGAACAGTCTGGACACGAGCCGAACTGTTATTTAGTGCTATTGGGTTAACGGGTTTAGATTCGTGCTATTGGGTTTAGAAACCCATTAACCTAATTCTAACATAAATAAAACTCTAACACATGACTCGGGTTGACCCCCTGGCCAGCCCGAGCACGCTCAAACCCGACCCCCCTGGCCGAGTTTGAGCCCCCCTTTGGTTTGTTGTTTTGTTTTATTTTTGTTTTTATTTTATTATTTATATATATATGTATATATATGTATTTATATATATATGTATCCATGTATGTGTATATATATATATATATATATATATATTATTATATATACTGTTATATATGTATATATATACTGTATTTGTATATATATATGTATATTTTATATTTAATATATATATATATATATATATATATATATATATATATATATATATATATATATATATCCATTATATATGTATATAAATATCTATATATTTGTGTATATATAATATAATTGTTGTATAAATATGTATATATTTTCAAATGC
The DNA here is from genome assembly GCA_029216955.1 of Iris pallida. Taxonomy (NCBI): domain Eukaryota; kingdom Viridiplantae; phylum Streptophyta; class Magnoliopsida; order Asparagales; family Iridaceae; genus Iris; species Iris pallida. The sequence continues at coordinate 27,130,461 of JANAVB010033017.1, forward strand.
AATTTTAGTGCTAAAATATTATTATGTAAAATTTCACAAGTTATTTTATTGTATAATTTTGTGACTTACAATTTTACCACTTTAAAATATATTATTTATATTTAAATTCCTATAATTTTATGATTATGACCAATTGATGTCCAAGCCTAGCATGGGTTTTTGGGTCCAATTGTGTCTAATACATTCAGAGTCTGTGCAAGTCATATTGGACTTGATTCATGGCTCTGGGTCCTGTATCTGGACTTCGGTTCAATTTCGAATACATGGACAAAATAGTAAATAATTAATTAATTATTTTCCAGAAAGTATTGCTTGCTATTTTTGAATTTTATATATATTTAAATTGCTTTAAAAATCTGAGAAAAATTGTATTCAAATACTATGTTAATTTAGATAATTTATTATAATTTTTCCAGCATTTATTAAGTACTTTTGGTATTTTACAAAAATAGGAAAACAGAACTCATTTTCAGTATATATATATATATGTTTGCTGATTTTTAATAAATATTTATGAGGGTTTATAAATTCCAGAAAAATTAGTATAAATTTCTATAATTAACAAGGATCATTATGGTACTTTATTTTATGTAAAATTGAGCGTTTTGTCTATCTCAAAAATTGTTGGAACACAGTGCACAGTTTGATTTATTTATTGAATAATTACGACTTTCAATGTTTCGTGTTGTTTTGAGTTATAGACGTATTGGACCTCACCCCGCACTAGTGTAAAGACCCTAGGAAGTTAGTTTGGGTATTGTGTCACCCTACATTGGTCTTCTATGCTAAAGTCATCATTTGGCTAGGTGTCCAGTCAGAAAGTCGTGTTGCACCACTAGTGTCTTAGTGTTTAACTTAGTATAAAAACTAAGTTTATGTGTTATTTCTACAGTGACGAGTCACCAGAAATCTATAGCATTTTTATCGCTGTTTTGCTTTGCTAAAGGCAAGTACTTCTACAAACTTTACATACTGTTACAAAAATGAACTGTGATTCCAACCATATTAAATGCTGATTCTTGGAGTAGCAAGTCAAATCTTCATATGTTGTATTATTTTCAGTCCCTACCATGTTTAGAACAGTTTTATATCTCTCACATGATTAGAATCTGGGTTATGGAGAAACTGATAGTTGAGTACGTGATCATGCCACCTCTACAGTAACGAGCAAGGTCGCATTTTATATGCACACCTTGCCGTAGGCCATTATCCCGCATTTCTGTACGGATGTACACCAATGCTTGTACACTTGTACGTATGTACATTTTATTTACATGTGCCACAGCACATTGTACACCTATTGACGATCACGTACCTGCTACAGTTTTAAACATTATATTTTTTGTGTCCTTGCCATGATAGATTATGATGTGCCATGATTCCAGTTTATTACATTCCTGTTCATTTCATGTTTCGTATATTTAGTTTGCTAGAATCAGTACTTGCTTCCGTCCTGACAGGATAACGTTGTAGGTATACTTACTGAGGAGGAGTTGCTCTGTGACTCATATTATGGAGTTACTGCCGAGGACCAGGCTTTGTCTTACGAGGATGTACCTGCGGGAAAACTGTCACGCCCCAGAACCAGAATACTGGAGAGCGGGGGCAGACATAGCCAGCTACGTATATTGAAATAGGAACCACCTCGATATACGGTCACGGCTGTCTAGATATGTGAGGGTTTTCTACAAGCCAACAGTCTCTTATGGTCATGAACAAGCCTAATGTCTCAATCACAAGCAAGTAAGTAAAGTCGCAAGATGTATGATCACTAAATATACAATAATAAGGCGTCCCAAATATTACATATTCAGCTGATCATGAAGCTAGTCGTTACAAAATGTTAGGACTAGCAAGAGTTTAGTCATACATGATCAACCCTAGGATTTGTTAATCATGTTTACAGCCCGTAGGCAGACAGTAAGTAAAAGTGCATCGAGCTAACAGGTGCTCGTCGGCTAAACGCCTCAAAAGAATAATTTTACAATAAAGTGGGCAAGACAAAAAGGAAAACCCACTCTTGGCCCGGGTTCCGTCTAGTGTTCACCATTGGGCTGGAAGCTTGGTAGATCCTCGGAAGCTGCTCCGAAATCTGGCCACACAAAACCAGCTGGGTCAACCCCAGAAAGAGCAAGTGCCACAAGAGGGCCACGAAATAAGAACAAAAGCCAGCAATCAGCACAAGAAAATCTAATATTAAAACTAAAATTACGAAAACATGTCAGGATGATATACGACGAGATAACCATGGAACTATTCCGATAGCCAGGTTACAACCCGTAAACCAAACAAGGACCGGGGTTGTAACCCTTCATCTGAACAGAGCTTGGTTTCCCACCATTTATCGGCAAAATAAGTAATACAAGGAATCAAAACAGGGAGCAATCTTGTACTGGATCAAGACATGACTAGACTGGTTATACTTCATTCAATCAATCACGGCCAAGCAGATACTACGGCTTACTACTTTAACTAACTAGGGTTATCACATGCCTAATTACTAACAAGATGCAGTGAGATTGTTCCACAGCCACAAGCCCTGCAGACCATCCAGGCTACCCAGGACGAAAGATTAGGGTTGAATTCAGGTGGGTACATCGCCCAGAAGGCAAATGTACCCTTAGGTGACTTAGAGGGTGCAACACTCGACGGTGCGCTGGAAATGTGCCCTACTCGACGGCAGACTACAGATCCCAAGAGCGCCCAGGTAACGGGATTGCCTGTAGCTGTGTCATCTCTTCATGACTACTGAGTTATTCTAGTTATTAACCTTAATCCATTTTAGTAGGTGCTCCTGACCGTGGTACTCAGGAGTCCCATCCTAGACATGATGCAAGACAGGACAAGTGGATTTAACAAGCAAGCACGAAGAACCACCCACGGTGTCAAGGCAAGTCAAGTTAAGTTATCAAGATAAATCATGTCAGGGTACTTGTCAGGAGTGCGCCACGACGGGCCACTATCATGTCAGGTTGGTCATGTCAGGAGTGCACCACTACGGGTCACTGTCGTGTTATGCTAGTTCCTTGTCATACCGTGCCATGTACAATAGTCATTCCAAACATATTAAGTAAAATCAAGTTCATGACAAAAGGCGTAAGGATATAAAATGGGCGTCAAATATCTAATAAAATATCAATATAGGGCTATAGAAGAGCCAAGATCAAAGAAATAAGACCAAACTCCAAGAGCCAAAGGGTTAAGCAAGGGGTCAGGGGAGCAGCGTACGAAAAGTCACGCACGCTACAGAGAGCAGCAGCGTGAAAGTCACGCACGCTCAAGGGAGCAGCTGCGTGAAAAGTCACGCACGCTCAGGGAAGCAGCTGCGTGAAAAGTCACGCACGCTGAAGGGAGCAGCTGCATGAAAAGTCACGCACGCTGAAGGAAGCAGCTGCGTGAAAAGTCACGCACGCTGAAGGAAGCAGCTGCGTGAAAAGTCACCCACGCTACAGGGAGCAGCTGCGTGAAAGTCACGCACGCTACAGGGAGCAGTGTGTGAAAGTCACGCACGCTCAAGGAGACACGCTTCCAACAGGAAGCGTACTCAAGCCTGCGTACACAGCGCTAAAGAGCGCGCGTAGCTCAGTGTGCGTAGCTAAACAGCTCTGCACACTGCTCACTGTCTTCTCCAAACAGCAAGAACACCAAGGAAGAACCCAAAGCTTCACAAGTTCATAACTTGGCCATCCGAACTCCAAATCCGGATTTCCAAGGCTCCAACTGGAGTGAAATTGAAAGCTCTTCCACATGGAAACATCAGAACTCAAAGAAAACCAACCAAAATGGATCAAAACATGTAAAATCTGAAAATAGCAATAACTTAGATCTACACCAACAGAGACTCCAAATCATAAAAATCCAAGAACTAATGTTGATCTCCATGTCCTAAACTAGCAAATGGATAAAGAAAAGAGGGTCCTCATGTAGTGGCAAGATGCACTTGCCTAGGGTTAGGAGAGTTGTGTTGAGGAAGGAGAAGAAGAAGAAGGAAATAAATGGTGGAAATTATGAGGAGAGAGAGAGGTAAGTGGGGATATAAAGAGGGGAGTTATGGTGTGTTGAGGGTGGAGTGTAGGGCTAGGGTGTTCCAACACATAAAAATCGAACCAAACCGAATCGTCCCCAATAAAACCGAGCCATGCCAAAACCAAAATACGAGAAATACCAAAATTCCACAAGTTGAGAAAAATAGAAATACATGCCAAAATCCAGATACGAGTATAAATACAAAATACGAAAAATACGGGAAATGAGGGTGACAAAAACTCGTCTAGTTGTCTATTTACATTTTGGACTTTTGAGAGTAGTCATGTATTAGACTATGTATTTTGTGATTGGACCTGTATCCAGCTTTACATTTTGGACTTGTACTTGGACTTACTATTATACGAGATGACTTTTGTGTTTGGAACATTTACGACTCTTTATTACTTATAGAACTGTTAGCATATTTTAGTCTTATCTTGTTATCTTTAGAACAGCTTACTACGCTTTATCTCAAGCGTAGGCTGGACATGACTCGGTCCGGCCCAATAATTTGGGTAACGGATCGTGACATGTACAGCAACCATTGGGTCCAATTTGGAGACGTTAAATTTTTAATCTTTAATAAATCTAAAACACAAGATATACATGCTAAGCAATCAAGAAATATATATGAGTTACATAAAAGGTAGCAACAAAGCAGATTGTAGAAGCACTTTCCAAAGAGCTGATACAGTAGGCCAATAACTATCATAATGAGTCTTTCATGGAAGTGAAACAATAGGAGTGTAAGATAACTCAGGTGAAAGAGGTCAAAAGAACAAAAGAAAAAAGGGGGGATACAACATTTGTACTTTAGCTATCAATAAGAATTTCAAGCTATCTCATACCAAAACTAGCCCCACAAAATGCAGAAGGGCCAAATTTCAGAAGACTAATTAGCCTCATATTATTTGTCAATGTACGGTAGTCCCCTATACAAGGAAAAGGAATTTAACTTCACTATGTACATCAGTGATTCAGCATCCTGTAGGAGGGGGGGATACAACATTTGTACTTTAGCTATCAATAAGAATTTCAAGCTATCTCATGCCAAAACTAGCCCCACAAAATGCAGAAGGGCCAAATTTCAGAAGACTAATTAGCCTCATATTACTTTTCAATGTATGGTAGTCCCCTATATAAGGAAAAGGAATTTAACTTCACTAAGTACATCAGCGATTCAGCATCCTGTAGTTAGTTATCTTGTCCATCTATATTAGCACAACAATCAAATGATTTTCTTTTGAAGATGAATTTTGTCGTTACCACCATCTCATCATCTCTTGCTTAGTTCTTAAATTTCAATAACTCAATAAGAATTTCAAGCTATATCTCATGCCAAAACTAGCCCCACAAAATGCACAAGGGGCAAATTTCAGAAGATTATTCCTAATTTAGGAACTCTCGAACTTCAAAGAAGTGGGAGGTTTGGGGGAATAAATATTTGTGATCACCTATCTAAGTGAGCAGTATTGCCTTCCAGATTACTTTAAACTAAGTGAACATTATTGCCTTTTCGACGTCCCTAAATGTCATTTTTCCCTTAAATTAAGTGGCCTTTCTTATTTCCTTCACAACAAGATTAAACCCAGTATTACTTATAATAAGCCTAATTTGTCCTTGACACAATTTCACCTATAACAAGAACAGTATGCAGCAGTCTGATTTAAGTTCAAGGTCCCCTGTTACCGGCTCCAAGGTCAAAACATAATCACATTCCATGATCCTAGTCGACCAAAATTTGGAATGAACCCCCTGTAGAAGGCCAAAGGTCCCTGAAAATAGCAAATATTATAATTCTCATAAATGGCTGCATAAGCAAAATATTCCATGATTACCAGATAGCATACCTCACATACACACATTATGATGCATTGTTATAGTTCGTTAACCATATTTTCCCCCGAATATATGATTAACTCAAGTAAATGAACACAAGAAGAACCATATTTATGTACCCATCTGGTTGATTCAAAATTGCGATACAAGTGGAAGAATTTATATAACAATTATAAAAGTCAATAAATAGTGATAACAATTATACAGGTCAAATGAATACTAAAAAGTGGCATTCAACATGATCAAGGATACCAAAGATGGCATTATATTCATTATGTCAACACATCTCGCACCTTCAGTCCACATCTATTTGTAATTGTATGTAAAGATTACTAACTGGTTCTGTAGTAAAAGCACAAAATGCAATATTCTAAACTGGTTCTGTAAAGATTACTAATTGGTTCTGTAGTAAAAGCACCAAATGCAATATTCTGAACATAAGAAAAGTAGAGCTCAAAGACATTTGGACCATTTAATTTACTCAGCAGAGAAATATATAATTTGTTGATTAATACATTCATAAATGAAAAAAGAACATTGGACACAATAAGAAAGGAACACCAATAATATTTTTCGTGTAAGGTGGGGATTATAAGTGCTATTCACTGTTCCCAATTTCCTTAGTGTGTCTGGTGAAATAGTACCGGCCACAATTTGCACAATAGATTTTTCTAATATGCTGGCCCCAATTTACACAATTTGCATAATAGATTTTTTTTTCAATATGCAAAGATCGAAAAACTCAGCTAACTTTTGGCAAGTTCAGAGCTTTAGGTTATGTGCATGCCATCTAAAGCTTAGTGTTGGTCGAAACCGTCAAATATAGGAAAATACCAGTTCTGTAACAACAACAGAGTCTTTATCGGAAACTTTTGAGGGGCATATCCTTTGTGATACTAGCAAATTTTAAATACCATATCCAATATTACCGATTCTTCAGCGAAATTTAGAAGATTTCGGTTTTACTCGGTGACCGAAGCAAAAATATAGGCAAAAATATTGGACAAGTTAGTAAACTAAGCAGAATTCTGAACAAGTTCTGTAGTAAAAAATGTAAAGATTACTAACAGGTTCTGTAGCTATTGAGAAAATGCAAAATTCGGAACATGTTAATACCATGCAAGTTGGTGACTTTACCACTACGATTTTCATGTGCCCTCAGATCTTAAGCATGAGACATGATCGACCTGATGATCCGCCACCATCGCCCTCACCTTCCCCTTCCGGAGCTCATAGATGGTGCCCAGCCCCGTAAGGCTCAGCATCTCCTGGACGATGATCCGTCGGAGCATCCGCGAGGGGGGAGGGGGCGTTCAGGCTCCACAACACGTTGTTGCCGCCGTAGATGATGATGTGTGCCAGCCCCAGCAGCTCGTGGTTGGCCAGGACATGCGAAGGAGGGGGAGGCGATGACCACGCCGAACGTGCTGCAAGAAATCTATGTTGTAACGATCTCACCGCTGCTCCACCGAGAGACACCCCGGTATCACCCGTCGGAGCTCGATGCCGACGTGCCATCGCTCACGGGAGCTTTGATTTGTAGATCCCCTTCCCTCCGGATCTAGGATTAGGTTTAGGGATGACATAGGATAAATTTGGGTATTAGGGTTTTGAGATGGAGAAGTTAGATGAGAGGAGTGGGGGGGGTGGCTCTGTGGGAGGCTCTTTAGAGGAGAGGAGTAGGGCGCTCTCTCTTAGGGAGGACAAGGTTAGGGGAAGAGGAGGAAATGAAGAGGATGATCGGAAAAAATTTTGCTGGCTTCATTGATTAAAAAGAACCACAACCGTCAACAAATATGAAAGATTTGAAAAAATTACTAAAATGGCAGCTGAAAAAATCCCGCCAAGTTTTTCGCACATACATTTGTTGACGGTTATCACCAAAACGTCAATAAATAAATTGATATTTCTTGACGGATCATCTAAAACCGTCAACTATTATACCATAAAATTGCTAAACTAACATAAAATGTGGCATCTCTTGACGTAAGCCTAAAACCGTCAAGATAACCACTATTGTTGACGGTTTTCGACGACTGTCAACTTATAAACCGTCAAGAATCCTCATTTTTCTTGTAGTGATATCTTTTAAACAAGGGGCATTATTTTGGATTTCATCCTGGACATTAAAGTGTTCCGAGCCGGCCCTAAGTTTAAGGATGAAATACGAAGAATAACTTGGTAAAGTTTGGTTAATTGCTAGATTATATATGCCATATCCAACCACATTTGAAAGTAGACTTGTTCCTTACTCAACCCTACTACAATTTCAAAGGGCTCAGGCCTCAAGGCTATACCCCCTATCCATCCCCATGAACTATTTAAAAGTGTGAAAGTATAACTTTCAACATGATGTAACTCAAGTGATGTCACTTTCCAAAATATTTTTGGATAGATGAACTTTTGTCTCAATTTCATTCATATGATTCTTGTTTGGATGACAAGCTCAAAGTGATTAAACTGGAAGTAAAAATTGAAAGTTTGGAGTTCTAATGTTTGGATGGCAACAAAAAAGTGGAAGTGAGAATTGAAATATCTATTAATTAACAAGTATTAACTAACAAATAAATAAGAATAATAATAAAAGAATAAATTAGTTTAAACTAACAAATTTTAATTAAGAAAATTTAAGGGAAAAAAGTATTGATAATCCAAAAAATTAATTAGTAGTAAGTAACAAAAATTTTAATTAGCAAAAAACAAAAGAAAATTTAGTTAATAAAATCCGATTAACCAAAAATAAAATTTAATTTTAATTAACAAAAACCTGTTAGTTAAAATTTAATTAAAAAATCAATTAGACAAAAGTTAATTAACCAAAAGTTAATCAACAAATTTTAATTAACACAATTACTTAACAAAAATTTAATAAAGAAAATTTATCCAAAATATAATTAACAAGAAATTATTTAAAAAAACGTAGTTAACAAATAAAATAATTAACAATAATTTAATTAAAATACATAATTAAGAAAATACATAAATAAATAAAAATTTAATTAAGACGACATAATTAACAAATTTAAATTAAGAAAAAATAACAATAACAATAATTAATGAAATTAACAACATAATTAACTAAATTTATTTAATACAGATTTGATTAAGAAAATTTAACCAAAATTGAATTAACAACGACTAATTAACAATAACTAACATTAACAATAATTAACATTAACAATAATCAATATTAATATTTAATTAACATTGAATATTTAATTAATAATAATTAACGTTAACAATATTAACAATAATTATAAAAACTAGCGTGAACAAAAACTAAACTATTAATAAAGAAATAAAATAAAATAAAAACTCTCCACTTTCAACGAGTTCGGCTCATTTTATAACGTAACTCAAAAGCTCTCCACTGTATCAAAATTCTTCACTTTCAATGCACTTTCAATGTCTAACCAAACACTGAAACTATTTTAATGCAAGTGCATATACATTGAAAGTGCATTGAAAGTGGTACTTTTCATTCACTTTGTGTAGGAACGAAATCGTAAAGCAGAATACTCTAGAGGGGGGGTGAATAGAGTAGGCAGCGGAATTTTTCTAATTAAAAACTTGTTAGCAGTTAGATCACAGATATAATAATAATCACAAAAGTAAATGACAAAAATTAAAAGTGATCATAAGGCAAACGCAAACACCGAGATTTATACTAGTTTTTCTCTTGTGAGGACTAGTCCAGTCGGAAGAACTCTAGCTTACAGTTGAATCCACTATTGGAAAATCCTGCAAGTTTTCATACGAAGTCCTTGCAACTTCTACAGACGCGAGCTTTGATACGAAGAACTCGACCAACTTCAATTGTGAAGAGTTGAACATTCTATCAAGCCTCTGATTACAATCGTTCTGAAACTTCTAGACCGTACCGCACTGGCAAATCGACTAGAGAATTGTAACTGGCTTGGGATTTGAAAATGAAAGCTTTTAGAACTCTTTGGAAGAATGAAAGCTTAGGAAGAGAAGAGATTGAAAGTGAATTGATGATCTGAAATGATCGAAATACTTCTCTATTTATAGTTTTTCCAAAGACAGAACTCTGACAGAATTCGGAAAGAATTCGAACAGAACTCTTTGTAACAAACCGCAACTGAAGGATGACCAAGTTCAAAAACCCAACGTTCACTAACGTTCCAAATGGCCGAACTCTGGCCGAACTCGGGCCGAGTTCTCCTGTGGTTCTGCCAGTTCATTTTTGGAGAAAATAAATTTTGGCTTTTTGAAAAAATCTTTCAGAAGCTTTTTGTAACAAGAATATTTTTCAAAAACGTAGGTCATTTGTAAAAGGATAGGATTGTTTTGAAAAACGTTTTAGGATAGCCTATTTGCCAGTACGACTCGGTGTACAATGTATTCCTAGACTCAATAAAATGAAAAATTACATAGCATAACAGGAAGTACATTCTGAATGGCAAACAGCTTCAGTCTTGAACAAAGTAGAGATCCATTGTTGAGCAGTGTCCAAAACGTCGTAGGTGAACATCTGAGTTGATTTGTAATTATATCGAGACAGAGTTTGATCAATTATTAAAATCAGGTTTGACCATAACCAATGGGCCAAGAATCTCCCCCATTTTGATAATTGACAAACCTTGCTGATATAACATCTAAGCTGGAATCAATTCAAAATAGTAATCAAAAGAAATTGTTTCATAACCTGTATTTCACTTAAACGAAAAAAAATGTTAGATCCTTATTTCTTCCCCGTTGTCACTTAGCAAAATAATTGCAAAAGAGAAAGCTCCCCCGCAATCAATGCATAAGTAACAAACAGTGAAGAAACACAATAAAAATAGATAATCATGACAGGTATAAACAGTAAATATAGTAAGAGAGACAGATAGACTATAGAACAACATAGACATATATTTGTCACATGCAGTATTAAATAAAGTGCGAGAATAATACTGAAACAAATAAAGTGGTGAAAAATAGACTAAGATGCCAAAACTGAGGCATAACCAAAACCATGTCTATAAATAGTCACATAATAAAGAAAAGTACTAATAATATCAAAAAAAAGAGTACTGATAAAATCTTGGAATGTCGGAGCATTTCCAAGTAAACATAAGACAAAAGTAATAGCCTCAATATCTAACATCTCAAAAATCATCATCATCAACGTCATCAGCTGCAGCTCCAGCATGTCCAGAAGGACCAGCTCTAGAAGTACCAGCGCCAGAAGTGTGAAGAGTGGCACCAGTGGTACGATACCAATCATAGGTGTTCCCTGGCTGGAACAGAGAGTGGACCGCCTCGTCGTCAATACGGTAGCCAGAAACAGAAGGGTCTCGAGGTAGAGAGCTAGCAGAATGACCCGTCTGCGTAAACCTCAGATCGGCGAATGAGTTGGCAATCGCCTGGAACCGAGTCACATCACGGAACTCGTGTTCCCTAGAGGTCTCAACATAAAAGACTGCAGATCTGATAAGTGCTGATGGATACCCTCAAATGTCATAGGGTAGGAATGAGGAGGAACATGTGCTATGGGAGCTGTAGGAGTAGGAGCAGGAGGAGTATGTGCAGTAGGTAGAGGAACAGTGGCAATGCTGCGATGAGAGAGTTTGAGAAACTTGGGCTCGGGGTCGACAGCACAAGTAGATAGATCAATATCAAATCTCTGAAAGATGCGAGGAATAAGCATCGCATAAGATATGTTGCGGTCTCTCCCGCGACATCTACCCATCATCTGGATGATAGTCGTAGGGGTAGAAAAAGGAATCCCCTTAAGAATATGATAAAGAACAGAAAGCTCAAGTGCAGTGACATCATCTTTAGAAGTAGATTTTGGAAGTAAGGTGGAATAGATGATGCGATGTAATTCGTAGTTAAACAAGTTCAAGTTACTATAGCCTTGAACTTTCCAGGACGAGCGTGTGCGGGTGCACAAAGCTCATTCTTGAAACTAACGAGTGTCGTGCCATCGGGGAAATCAAAATCAGTGATGTCATCGAGCGGGGCACCTTCATTTGGGATACCAAGGATTTCTGCTAACGTTTCATCAGTGAATTCGATATCAATTCCTCCGACACGTGTCCTCGCGGTAAAAGTGTCTAACACGAAATTACAATAAAATAATCTAATGGCATTAGTGGCAATGGGAAAGTGCAAGGTGACAAAATATTGTAACCCTAATACCTCAAAGTAAGGGCGGTGATCCGGAAAGACAGTCCATTTAATCGGCGATCCGGTGCAAATAGTATGCATGATAAAATCGGCATACCATAATAAAGCGTGATCGAAAGTTTTAAAGTAAAACTCATCCGACGCACCATCGTCCGATTGGACCAGAGAAAAGAGGCAATCCGTATACAGATCTGAAGACGATGCCTCTTCACTGGCATTGGTCTTCTTCCTCTTGAAGGGATTGAACTTATGCATTCTTTTCCAAAAATTTCTAGAAACCCTAAGTATTGAAAAGTGGTGGAGAGAAGGGATTATACCTTCCAAGAATTGGATATGTTGTAGAGGATGACGTTCTCCGCACGAATCCAAAGTTTGGACGAGAAACTCTACACGGATTGGAAGAACAAGGATGGAGAAGAAGCTACGGTTTCGGAGGCACGCTGCTGCTGTTATGAGGATGTGGGAAAGAATGAAGAAGAAGGAAGCCTCGGGTTCGTGCTGGTACATATATATACCCAGCCGAACTCTGGCCGAATTTGCCAAGGGTTGCCTGGCTATATATATATATAAAAAATCAAATGAGGCCACATTCTTTTTCATTAATTCGTTTCAAATGCTTAATTCAAAGTTTAGTAATTTTAAATCTCAAAGTAATATAATTAATATTATTTTATAAATTAATATTATTTACTCAGCATCTGTCTCAGATTAGCTGTAGGAGTACTGTCCCAGCTAATGGAGGTTCACCGGGGAACTCTTAAGTACCGTTTCGCTTCGACCGTAGTTGTGGTGACAGACAGACTCTTTTTGGGCTTGTCTCGAAAATAGTTTTTGAGTATCGAATAAATTAATTAATAAAAAAATTAATTAATATTATTGATATCTAAAATGCCTAATTCTCGACGTAAATAATTGAAACGATCTTCCGCTAAAGGTTTTGTGAGTATGTCAGCTAATTGATTCTGTGTGTCTATGTATACAAGGTCTATATCTCCATTTTGTTGATGATCTCTAAGAAAGTGATGTCGAATCTCGATATATTTAGTACGAGAATGACATACTGGATTCTTAGTCAAATTAATAGAACTAGTGTTGTCACAGAAAATGGATATGTGTAAAAAATGCAATCCATAGTCTTCTAAGGTTTGTTTCATCTACAAAATTTGTGCACAACAACGTCCTGCGACGATATACTCAGCCTCGGTTGTTGATAATACAACAAAATTTTGCTTTTTACTAAACCAAGAGACTAGAGCTTTTCCTAGGAAATGACATGTGCCGTTAGTGCTTTTTCTATCTACTTTGCATCCGACAAAATCAGCATCGAAATAATCGATCAGGTCAAACGACGTGGTTTTGGGATACCATAAGCCGACAGAAGAAGTGCTTTTAAGGTATCAGAAGATACGCTTAACTGCGCACAAATGTGATTCCTTAGGATTAGCTTGAAAACGAGCACATAAGCAAATACTAAACATTATGTCTGGTCGACTAGCAGTTAAATACAGTAAGCTACCGATCATACCTCGATACTTACGTATGTCGACGGGTTTGCCTTGTTCATCAATATCAAGCTTGGTTGAAGTCGCCATTGGAGTACTAAGTGGTTTTGCTGCTTCCATGTCGAACTTCTTTAATAGATCCTTTGTGTACTTTGCTTGATTTATGAACGTCCCATTGTTGGTTTGTTTGATTTGCAGTCCGAGAAAGAATTTCAGCTCTCCCATCATGCTCATCTCAAACTCATTCTGCATACACTTAGAAAATTCTTGACAAAGAGATTCATCAGTAGATCTAAAGATAATATCATCTACATAAACTTGAATCAAAAGAATATTATTATTCAAAGATTTTATAAACAAAGTAGTGTCAACCTTTTCCTTTAAAAAATCGTTATCAAGTAGAAAAGTGCTTAGACGATCGTACCAAGCACGAGGGACTTGTTTCAAACCGTATAAAGCTTTCTTCAACTTGAAAACATATTCAAGAAATTTGAAATCAGTAAAACCGGGTGGTTGAGCCACATAAACCTCTTCTTTTATAAAACCATTTAAAAATGCGCTTTTGACATCCATTTGAAATAACTTAAAATTATGAAAACATGCAAATGCACATAACATGCGAATGGATTCTAATCTCGCAACTGGGGCATAAGTCTCATCGTAGTCGATACCTTCTTCTTGAGTGTATTCTTGAGCTACGAGTCGAGCCTTATTACGAGTCACTAAACCATTTTCGTTTAGTTTATTTCGGAATACCCATCGGATGCCAATGACCGGATGATCAATAGGCTTGGGAACAAGTTTCCAAACTTGATTTCGTTCGAATTGGTTTAATTCCTCTTGCATAGCATCTAACCAAAAATTATCACTACATGCTTCATCAATATTTTTGGGTTCAAACTGCGAGACAAAAGCAACACAAGAAGCTATATCTTTATTAGAGGAATGAGTACTTACACCCTTGGTAATCTCACCAATTACCAAGTCCTTTGGATGACTAGCCAAGAATCTCATCTCTTTTGGTGTAGTCTCAAGATTGCTAGTTCCGGCTTCTTTGCTTGGAGGTTTATCTGATGCCTGATGTGATGGTTCTGCATCTTTGTGTGAAGGTTTTGCTGTAGCTGTACTTGGTGCGATTATGTCTTCATTGTCATCATTGTCTAAGTGTTGATTTAGCTCATCAAACTTGACGTTGATAGATTCTTCAATGATCATGGTTCTTTTGTTGAAGACTCTATATCCTTTGCTCTTTGCTGCATAACCTAAAAATATACCTTCATCGGCCTTTTCATCAAATTTACTCAAATTATCTTTAGTATTAAGAATAAAGCATTTACAACCAACGATTTTGAAATAAGAAACATTTGGTGTTCTATCAAACCATAATTCATAGGGAGACTTCTTCGATATAGGTCAAATTAGAACCCTATTGAGAATATAGCAAGCTGTATTTACAGCTTCAGCCAATCAATATCTAGGTAGACTAAACTGGTTTAACATAACTCTAGCCATTTCAGATAGAGTTCTGTTCTTACGTTCCACAACTCCATTTTGTTGTGGAGTCCTAGGGTAAGAGAATTCATGCAGATAACCGTGTGTGTCACAAAATTGCTTAAATTCTGCATTCTCAAATTCGCCGCCATGATCACTACGAATGCAAGTAATCATGAACCCTTTTTCATTCTGTACTTTCTTGCAAAAGGTGACGAATTCTGATAATGTATCGTTCTTACGTACAAGAAAATAAACCCATGTATATCTAAAAAAATCATCTATAATGACAAATGCATATAACTTACCACCTAGACTAGCAATTCTGCTGGGTCCAAATAAGTCCATATGCAACAATTGTAAAGGTCTAGTGGTACTTACAGCGTTCTTGGATTTGAATACGGATATGGTAGCTTTGTTCTTTTCACATTCACTACATACCGTATCCTTCTTGAAAGAAATATCCGGTAAGCCGCGTACCAACTTCTTCGTAGATAATCTTGAAATTGTATCCATGTTTGCATGACCGAGTCTCATATGCCATAATTGACTCTCAATACTTTTGGCCATCAAACATCTACCTGTATTGTTAGCAACTTCCAACAAATAGAATACATATATATTGTCTTCCCTAATACCTTCAAATATAGTACTGTCAGTTGAACTATCAATAATAGTACATTTATCTTTTACAAAGTTAATGCCATAACCATGATCAGCTAAATGGCTTATGCTGAGCAGATTATATTTTAACTCAGTAACAAGACAAACATCTTTAATCACTGGATAGGAAGCCTTACCAATGTTACCGATACCGATTATGTACCCTCTCAAATTATTACCGAAGGAGACGTATCCTTCTTTATTCCTCTTCGACAGTGTTGCGAATAATGAAGCGTCACCGGTCATGTGCCGTGAGCAACCGCTGTCGAAGATCCATTTGCTCCTAGCATGTGAAGGGTGTCCTACCTACAAAACAATTTGCAGATGAAACTTTTGGTACCCATTTCTTGTAGGGTCCTGACTGGTTAGTTTTAGGTATCCATGCATAAACATTTAAATCTACTAACTTTCTGATTCTACATGCAGAAGATATATGACCAATGAGGCCACAATAATGACATTTAGCATGTTGAGTGTTGAAAGTAGTGTGAGGTGCATGATTGGTAGGTTTTGGTTTTCTAGTATAGAAGAATGCATGCCTATTAGTCTTCTTGGGCATAGTCTTGGTATGGTTTGGTCTGACAGTGTTGGGCGTGTTCCGATGATTCGGTAATTGACACGTGTTAGAATAGGATGCAACAACTTCAGGTAATTTTCAACTTTTTGGAAGTGTCATATAATCTAGTATAGTCAGATGTGAGTAATTCTAATCTTACCTGTGCACACTTGAGACTCTTTCTCTCCTTAGATAGGTCTTCCTTTAACAGGACAATAGTTTGGTCTTTTTCTTCGGATGGCTTAACAGTCTCGTGTAACAACAATTTGATAAAAAAAAGCTCACCAGACTCATTTGAAGAGTCATTATCTCTAACCTGATCTAGTAGGTCGGTAAGTCTTCCTATTTCACATTTGTACTCTTTGAGTACCTTCTTAGAGGTTTTATATTTGCTATGCAGTTTCCTGTAATCATCTAACAGTTCACTGAAAGCCTCTCCTAGTTGCTCAAAGATGAAATCATCATAAGGGTCAAAAAGAGGATTAGTGATTACCTGATCGCAAGCCATCAAGCACACATTGCAGCGACATCTGATTGTTCATCTTCTGAGTCGCTGGCTTCACTTTCATGCCATATGCTTGTGTTGGCGTACTTTCTTGATGTCGATTTCTTCATGTACCCTTTGTCATATTTGTTGTTTTTCTTTGATGATGATGCTGTTGGACAGTCTTTCTTCATGTGTCATTTCTTCTTGCATCCGTAGCAAATAGGATCTTCCTCGTTGTTGTTGTTGTTGCTGTCTTTTGTTCTCCTGTTAAATCTCATGAACTTCTTGAACTTTCTTACCAGAAGAGCTTGATCTTTAGAGTCGGAGTCGTTGTCGTCGGAATCATCTTCGATGGTTCTTCTATTTTGAGCCTTGAGAGCGATCGTCTTCTCTGACTTCTTCTTTGGTGTATCATCTTCAAAGTCTTGAAGTTCTAACTCGTGAGTGAGTAGCTTACCCATGAGTGTTTCTAGAGACATTGTTGAGAGGTCGTTCCCTTCAATGATTGCAGTAGCCTTTGGAATCCAGTTCTTTGTAAGGGCTCGTAGAAGTTTGCGAATCTTCTCATGGTTACTGTAATCCTTGCCTAGTGTGGACAAAGGATTTATAATATCCAAGAATCTTGTAAACATCTGAGTGACTGATTCACTTGGCTTTATTTTGAACGCCTCATACTCCTGAGTAAGTTTGCTGATCTTTGACTCCTTGACTTGTGTTGTTCCTTCGTGGGTTACTTCAAGAAGTTTCCACACTTCGTTTGATGTTGTGCAAGTAGACACCCTGTTGAATTCAGTTCTGTCTAAAGCACAAAATAAAGCGTTAATAGCACGTGCGTCAAGACTGGCCTTTTTTTTTTCTTCCTCTGTATATTTGTCATGGGGTTTTTCAGCTAAAATACCATTAACATAAATACGAGGTGGCTTTTTGTAACCATCAATAACTACAGACTATAAGTCAAAATCAAGAGATTTCAGAAAGAAACTCATACGTGTTTTCCAATAGGTGTAGTTTGTGCCGTCAAACAGTGGAGGTATGTTTGTGGCTTGGCCTTCACTTGTGAATTTCACAGTTGCCATGTGCAATGCTGTGATCTATATAAAAATTGAATACAACTGCAATTTTATCTTGCTTTACCTGTATAACCCGCTTTGATATACCTCTAGATGGAGAGCCTGCTTATAGATAACCTGCTCTGATACCAATTGTAGGAACGAAATCGTAAAGCAGAATACTCTAGAGGGGGGTGAATAGAGTAGGCAGCGGAATATTTTTAATTAAAAACTTGTTAGCAGTTAGATCACAGATATAATAATAATCACAAAAGTAAATGACAGAAATTAAAAGTGATCAGAAGGCAAACGCAAACACCGAGATTTATACTGGTTTCTCTCTTGTGAGGACTAGTCCAATCGGAAGAACTCTAGCTTCCAGTTGAATCCACTATTGGAAAATCCCACAAGTTTTCATACGAAGTCCTTGCAACTTCTACAGACGCGAGCTTTGATACGAAGAACTCGACCAACTTCAATTGTGAAGAGTTGAATCTTCTATCAAGCCTCTGATTACAATCGCTCTGAAACTTCTAGACCGTACCGCACTGGCAAATCGACTAGAGGATTGTAACTGGCTTGGAATTTGAAAATAAAAGCTTTTAGAACTCTTTGGAAGAATGAAAGCTTAGGAAGAGAAGAGATTGAAAGTGAATTGATGATCTGAAATGATCGAAATACTTCTCTATTTATAGTTTTTCCAAAGACAGAACTATGACAGAATTCGGGCAGAATTCGGACAGAACTCTTTGTAACAAATCGCAACTAAAGGATGACCAAGTTCAAAAATCCAACGTTCATTAACGTTCCAAATGGCCGAACTCTGGCCGAACTCGGGCCGAGTTCTCCTGTGGTTCTGCCAGTTCATTTTTGGAGAAAATAAATTTTGGCTTTTTGAAAAAATCTTTCAGAAGCTTTTTGTAACAAGAATATTTTTCAAAAACGTAGGTCATTTGTAAAAGGATAGGATTGTTTTGAAAAACGTTTTAGGATAGCCTATTTGTCAGTACGACTCGGTGTACAATGTATTCCTAGACTCAATAAAATAAAAAATTACATAGCATAACAGGAAGTACATTCTGAATGGCAAACAGCTTCAGTCTTGAACAAAGTAGAGATCCATTGTTGAGCAGTGTCCAAAACGTCGTAGGTGAACATCTGAGTTGATTTGTAATTATATCGAGACAGAGTTTGATCAATTATTAAAATCAGGTTTGACCATGACCAATGGGCCAACACTTTGCTCTAGCCAAATGCTCGAGATGAGAAAGTGGACTGCATTTGCATCAAAACAGCCAACTTGTAGCTCACTTACTTACAACCAAACATGCCCTTAGGAGAGGGTTTGTTCTTTGCATTGGAAGAATATATAATTAATAATAATTAACGTTAGCAATATTAACAATAATTATAAAAATTAACGTGAATAAAAACTAAACTATTAATAAAGAAATAACAAAATAACAAAACTCTCCACTTTCAACGAGTTCGGCTCATTTTATAATGTAACTCAAAAGCTCTCCATGTATCAAAATTTTCCACTTTCAATGCCTAACCAAACACTGAAACTGTTTTAGTGCAAGTGCAGATGCATTGAAAGTGGTACTTTCTATTCACTTTCCATACACTTTGCTCTAACCAAACGCTCGAGATGAGAAAGTGGATTGCATTTGCATCAAAATAGCCCAACTTGTAGCTCACTTACTTCCAACCAAACATGCCCTTAGGAGAGAATTTGTTCTTTGCATTGGAAGAATATTTAATTAATAATAATTGACGTTACAATATTAACAATAATTATAAAAATTAACGTGAACAAAAACTAAACTATTAATAAAGAAATTAAAAAAAAAGACAAAACTCTTCACTTTCAACGAGTTCGGCTCATTCTGTATCAAAATTCTCCACTTTCAATGCACTTTCAATGTCTAACCAACACTGAAACTGTTTTAGTGCAAGTGCAGATGCATTGAAAGTGGTACTTTCTATTCACTTTCCATACACTTTGCTCTAACCAAACGCTCGAGATGAGAAAGTGGACTGCATTTCCATCAAAACAGTCAACTTGTAGCTCATTACTTCCAACCAAACATGCCCTTAGGAGGGGGTTTGTTCTTTGCATTGGAAGAATATTTAATTAATAATAATTAACGTTAACAATATTAACAATGATTATAAAAATTAATGTGAACAAAAACTAAACTATTAATAAAGAAATAAAAAAATAACAAAACTCTCCACTTTCAACGAGTTCGGCTCATTTATAATGTAACTCAAAAGCTCTCCACTGTATCAAATTTTTTCATTTTCAATGCCTAACCTAACACTGCAACTATTTTAGTGCAAGTGCAGATGCATTGAAAGTGGTACTTTCAATTCACTTTCCATACACTTTGCTCTAACCAAACGCTCGAGATCAGAAAGTGGATTGCATTTTCATCAAAACAGCCCAACTTGTAGCTCACTTACTTCCAACCAAACATGCCCTTAGGAGAGGGTTTGTTCTTTGCATTGGAAGAATATTTAATTAATAATAATTGACGTTAACAATATTAACAATAATTATAAAAATTAACGTGAACAAAAACTAAACTATTAATAAAGAAATTAAAAAAACAAAACAAAACTCTTCACTTTCAACGAGTTCGGCTCATTCTGTATCAAAATTCTCCACTTTCAATGCACTTTCAATGCCTAACCAAACACTACAACTGTTTTAGTGCAAGTGCAGATGCATTGAAAGTGGTACTTTCTATTCACTTTTCATACACTTTGTTCTAACCAAAAGCTCGAGATAAGAAAGTGGATTGCATTTGCATCAAAACAGCCAACTTGTACCTCGCTTACTTCCAACCAAGCTGTCCTTAGGGGGTTTGTTCTTTGCATTGGAAGAATACTTCCTAAAGATCCTCAAGATCACAACTTTAGCTTCGTCTTCTACAATGGAGGGACATGTCCCGTGAAGGAAGGACCCCAATCCATACATCCATCCAAATTTCACGTGAACAGCAGTTAGGGTTGGAGGAGCTATTGCTGACTTATCACTACATTCCAAATACAAAGTCTCAGGATCTATTGATAGGGTTGGACTGAACTAAAAATACAATATACTTAGCCTCTTTTTTTTTAATATAAGATAATGTACAGGTGTTTATGGATCCAATAGTTGGGCCAGATAAGAGAGAGACTTGATATTGAAATATGTTTAAACTAAGCTAAATTTTGGACTTGAAACATACATATCTTCAATATTTAACCATCTAAGCCATGTGTATATCATCGAACATTTTATTTTTAAAAAATTACAAAGATAAAAGTTTTAATTTTTCTCTCATTTTCTTCTGCATGACCGACTATTCTCTTTTTTATTTTTCTTCCACATAATTGTATACCATCTCTTCTATTCACATATATCCATAACAAATTATAATTAAATTTAAATTAAATTTCTATAAATCTTATATATATATATATATATATATATATATATATATATATATATATATATATATAACAAATCTTAATTTTAATTTAATTTTTAAATTGTATTTTGATAAGATCTGAAAAAGAAAAACAAAAATTAGTTTATGTGCAACGCACGTGCTTTTACTAGTATTGTATAATTTGTTCTTTGTTGGACTGGAGTGCACCTCGATCCGTGTGTAGGTTCACCCTTGAGTTCGAAGTGACCTCCAAACTTGTGGTTAGTGGTCAAAATACAATCTATTGTCATTTTTTCGATAATATTTGTAAGATATTGTTATAAATTATTTTTGAACATTATTGTATTGATATAATTATTAAAATGTTGTTGTAAGAAGATAACAATTCTCGCCTAATGACATACTTTCGTATGTTTTCGTTTTATTAAACGGATCTCTCTTACTTTGGCTTGAGGGCTCCAATTCTACTTCATTATGAACCTGAGTACCTTTCTCCTGCCTATGATATGCATAATTGATATCTGGAACCTTTGGTAACACTACTAGATCAAGAACATGGTTAGGTACCTCAAAAGTTGCCTTCTTCGTGGAACGGTTTACCGAAATGATGAAAACAAACTCCATGCGAGGTAAGAGAATATTCCAAGTCTTTGGTTTATCACTACATTTAGCTCGAATCAAGTTCCTCAATGAACATTCACAACTTCAGTTTGTCCATCTGTCTCCATTTGAGGATGCCCTCCAAAAATTGAGCCACTATTTGTTTCATCTACTTGTAAGTTCTCTTTAAGATCGTCATCCCCCAAAATAACATCTTTGGAAGTGGTAACCTCTTTTCGAGTTTATCGTATTGTGCATTATGTTTTGCAAAAATTTTCTTAATCTTCAAAAAAAAAAATATCTATATGGTTCATCCAAGTCTTGTTTGGATTTGAAGGATCAATTTGAGCCATCGATTATGATCGTTTTTATCTAATACCACTGGATGTAATTAAAATTGAAGTAGAACGAAAATGACGCGTGATCTCCTTGAGAACAAGAAATTAATAATAAGAGATTGGGAAACAAGAAAGAATAATTAAATTAGAGAAGAGAAAGAGAAGTTGTAATCGTTCTAAGATCATTTGGATTAAAAATAATAATTAGATAATTATCTTACAAAATGGTCCTGTTGGGAAAGCGGTGTGAAACTAATCCCAATTATATACACCGTATGATCCCACCTCCTAACCGATGTGGGACTAAATTACCAACTCCATTGTCACCTCCCATTTGAGTGCTCAACCGGAAACGAGATATAATCCAACACTTTCACCATAAATAGAAAGAATAATATGCTTCCGCGAGTCAGAGAAATTATTAGGTGCTCCCGGCTCACCACTGGACGTGCTGAGTGGTGAGCCCGGTCCAATGAACAATTGACACTTGGAATAATCAATTAATTCCATATTTTCCACATCATAACCGGACAATTCATAAGTTAGCTTAATATTAATATTAATTTTGATATTAATATTAATGTTAATGTTAATCTTAGTATTAATGTTAATATTAATGTTAATATTAATATTAATGTTAATATAAATGTTAATTTTAATATCAATGTTAACATTAATATTAACATTAATACTAAGATTAACATTAACATTAATATTAATTTTAATGTTAATATTAATATTATTGTTAATATTAATTTTACTGTTAATATTAATGTTAATCTTAATATTAATTTTAATGATAATATTAATATTATTGATTTTGTTAGTATTTTTTGTTATCTTTAATATTAATGTTAATATTAATATTAATATTAATTTCAATGTTAATATTAATATTAATATTAATTTTAATGTTAATGTTAATATTAATATTATTGTTAATATTAATTTTACTGTTAATATTAATGTTAATGTTAATATTAATTTTAATGTTAATATTAATATTATTGATTTTGTTAGCATTTTTCGTTATCTTTTCATATCTGATTATGATGTGAAAAATATTGGATTAATTGGTTATTCCAAGTGTCAATTGTTTATTGGACCGGGCTCACCACTCAGCACATCCAGTGGTGAGCCGGGAGCACCTAATAATTTCTCCCGCGACTCAATCCACAAATCTTCTGCCGTCCAGTCAGAATGTTTATGTCTCTCTCCGCAGACCACAAGAATTACGCGGTTACCTCAACCTCTTTATAATCCCTTAGAAACCTTTAACTTCCCATCAAACTTCAAACCGTTCTTAAAACAACCATGTCTTCATTCTCCTTCTCCTCTCTCCTCCTCCTCTCCTTCCTTCTCCTCCTCCTCTCGGCCTCCTCCGTCTCCTCCTTGGGAGAACAAGCCGGCGGCAAGGTCGGCGGGAGGACGGAGATCAAGGACGCGGCCACGGACGAGAAGGTGCGGTCCCTGGGGAGGTTCGCCGTGGAGGAGCACAACCGCAGCCTCTTCCTCGGCGGGGCGCCGCGAGGGCACCCCGTCCTCCCTCCGCCTCTCGTTCGACGGAGTCGTCGCCGCGCAGGAGCAGGTGGTGTCGGGGACCGAGTACTTCCTCAGGGTGGCCGCCAGGGACCGCGCCGGCGTCGCGAGGACGTACGACGCGGTCGTCCTCGTCAAGCCGTGGCTCAACTCCCAGAAGCTCCTCTCCTTTGCGCTCTCCGACCATAACTAAGATCACCACTACTATCCAACTATGCTGTTATGAGGAATCTGTGTTTGTGTGCTTAGTATATGCTATGTTTGTTTTTTGTGTTCTTTGTATTTGTTCTCTGTTAGGGTCTGCTTGGTAACAGTATTTTCTCCGATATTTTTGAATCTACCGTTTATAAAAAATTCTGTTTGTTAATATTTTCAATTATGTTATTTGACTTCTAAAATATTTGGATAATACCATCTCCCATTATATGACATCTGATATGGCAGCTGACATAACAGCTGACATGACAAATTTTAATCCAAAATATTAATTACCCAAAAAATTTAATATTGATGTTAATTTTAATATTAATATTA
The DNA here is from genome assembly GCA_029216955.1 of Iris pallida. Lineage (NCBI taxonomy): Eukaryota > Viridiplantae > Streptophyta > Magnoliopsida > Asparagales > Iridaceae > Iris > Iris pallida. Next base: position 27,154,666 of record JANAVB010033017.1, read on the forward strand.
ATATGTTAATGTTAATGTTAATATTAATTTTAATGTTAAGATTAATTTTAATATTAATGTTAATGTTAATGTTAATGTTAATGTTAAGCTTAATTTTAATGTTAAGGTTAAGGTTAATGTTAATTATCATGTTAATTTAATATTAATATTAACTTTAATATTAATTTTAATTTTAATGTTAAATTTTGTCATGTCAGCTGCCATGTCAGCAACCATGTCATATGTCACATAATGGGAGATGGCATCACCCAAATATTTTGGGAGCCAAATAGCATTTTTGTAAATTTTTTGAGGTACTGGTTTAGGTCGACGCAATTTTTTTCCAAAACTGGTATAATATAATTTTTGGTAACTCTATACACACCCAAATTGATAGGTTTTGAGGGGTATTATTATTTCATTCCATTTATATCCTTACCAAAATAGATAACTATAACTACTAATACCCTCCCTATTTAATTTTATTCTTGCAAAAATATTTCAGAACCGCTCGTTAGTGAATTACCAAGCATGTATTGGACGGGTTTAAAAGTCGCTGCTTAAAAACCAATCAAAATCGGAATCCTCATAATCGCTCATAACCGGTGCTCTAAGAACACCTCATAACCGTTACCCCTACAATTGCCAAGCGGATCCTTAGTGCTGGAGGCTATGCCAAAAAATTCTCTTTTTTAATTATTTATTATTTATCTATTCTACTATATAATGCGAAAACTAGATTTCGTCGTAAAAATTTTCTTCCCAAAGATATACTTCAATATATATGCCAATTAAAAAAATAGATGTAATAAATTCTACTAACCATCATTTAAGATATGTATTCTGGAGGAATTAATGTATTACGCAAATCGAGAAGTTCATGTTACTTGCTAAATAACTAAAAGCAACAGAGTTAAATCAAGTAGTATCATCCACTCTAAGTGTTTTTTAATCTTCCTAACAATAATCTATGAATAATAAATATGTGCAATGCACGTGCATATATACTAGCATTATTTAATAATAGTATTTTTTTATGTTATTATCTTAGAGGACGTATACAACCGTCTTCTTATTCTGTCGAAAATACTCCTATCGGTTAATTTCGGTCGTCATTTGTAGATTCGAAGTACAATATTGTTTTATATATATATATATATATATATATATATATATATATATATATATATATATATATATATGGACACGGCATCGGAGCGAGAGCGGGGGAGGGTGGTAAAACGGGTTTGAATTTGGGGAGGGTATTTTCGTCCAAAATTATCGGTCAAGCGCGTTGACCGTTAGTCTTGGACGAAATCCGTCAAAAGTGGAGGGTAACTTACATTAAGGTAAAACAGTGGGGTGTACCTTGAATATGGGTAAAAAAAAAGTGGAGTGCCACTCAAATTTTCTCAAAAAAAAATATCCAATTATAGTCAAGTATTTCTTCTAACTCATGTGGTTAAGATGAGAGATATTCTTATTGTTTGGTTGAGTTTGATTCCCAATGTTTAACATAAATAAAAATAAATTAAACTTTTTACATAATTTAATTTTTTAAATTAAATGGTTGATGATATACACACGGCTTAGACCGCTCAATCTTGAACCATTTTGAAGCCCTCTTATAATATTAGAGATGATGAAATATAACTACAATCCAAAGTAGTTTCGAGCATAATGGAAAATGAGATAATGTTGCTGTAAAGCATATTTGCAAGTAAATATACTTAACTATCATATTTTTACAACTAAATATTTTGAATTTCTTTTTTTATAATTAGCAATTAAATATTTTTGAACTTTGAACAATGTTAGATTATTAGATTATATTTGTAATATAAATATGGCCCATAACCCATAAGCCCACATGTAGACAATATATATATTGTAACAAATCCTAGCAATGAGAAGAATGCATTATTATTTCCTACATGGTATCAGAGCCTCCAGAAAAACCTTAGCCGTCATATTCCCATACGCGCCCCCTACGCCGCCGATCCGGCCGACTGCTGCGCGCCCTACGCGCCCGATCCGACAGCGCGCTCGACCGCGCGCCGACCGCGCGCCGACTTCGCGCCCTCCCGCGCCGCCTTCCCCCGCCGACTGTGTGCCCTCCCGCGCCGACCACGCGCCGACACGCGCTGACTTTGCGCCCTCCCGCCACCACTTTCCCGCGCCGACTGCGCGCCCTCCCGCGCAGACCACGCGCCGACGAGCGCCGACTTCGCGCCCTCCCGCACCGCTTTCCCGCGCCGATCGCGCGCCCTCCCGCGTCCTTCTGCGCGCTGTCACGACCCGCACCCGATTTTCGGACGCGAGCTCGTGAGCAAGCCAGCTACGTATCGAGCGGACTCCAGCCCGACTCGAGTACGTATAAGTTGTCTAGAATAGGGTATCATGTCTAATATAAACTATATCTCAATCCACATGAATCATATAAACAAGAATGAACAAGTATGGGTCATGGTCTGCAGCCCATTAGCATATTGTTCGATTAGACTCCAAGAATAATATGAGTCTATAAATAAGCAGAGTATATCATGATATGGAATATAAAGCACGAGAGGATAATAAAGAAATATCACAAACAAATACATGTATCATGTATCGCAATCCTCTACCATCCCGTTGTGCTAACTAACTCCATACCATCGCTAAACCTGAAGAGATCATCAGGTCCTCAGAGGACTAGCAAGATACATAATGTACAAGCCAACATGTAACAGTACAAATATACAAAGGAGTAAGGAACAATAAAGGATATCCAACGAGACAAAATGAACCAAGACACAAGATCTAAACACAAGGATCCTAAGACAGTACTGGCATGCCATACTAGAAATGGCTAATAGGTCAAAGCTATAGACTGCAGTCAAGGCAAGTACTCACAATCTATAGAGTCTCAATCGCAGTCAAGGCAAGTACTCACAACCAAGACGGTAGCCAATCCTAGTATAAAATCCTATAGACCGTAGTCAAGGTAAGTACTCACAAATCTATAGAATGTCAAAGTCAAGTCCTACTCAAGTCATGTCAAGTCAAGTCAAGTCAAGTTATAATCAAGTCGAGGGAATCGTGGTGTAGGACTAGACGACTCTATCAAGCAATACATATGAGACTAACATAGTGTAATAGATAGAAATGTCATAACAGAAAGGAACAAGAATGTGCAGACAATTAGAAACTTGTAAAGTAAAACTATAACAGGATGAGTGTACTAGACAAGGAATAAAGCAATCACGAATTAAGGAAAAGAACAGCAGCAAGATAATGAACATGCATATAAATTATATTGTACAAGTTGGCAAGGTATACTTGCCTGGGGGTTGCACGGAAAACCAACAATGTATCGCCAATCAACAAGTCAGAAAGTCCAAGTCATCACAACTGTCTTCGAAAGCTGAAATAAACATTACCAACATTCTCAGAATAGTCAAATTAGCAAAGATTGCCTATCCTTAAGTCCAATTCTGGACACAGGGGCAAAACGGTAATTTCGGACAAAAATGATGTCCGTCGTTGGACCCGCTTTGCACCAAAATCGTGCCCGAGTCACGGTCTCTAAAGTCGTCAAAATATATGTCAATAGTCCGGTTTTCCAAGACAACCCAACCGTATGTCCAAATTGGATGTCGGCGGGCCGTGCACAAAATCGTCCGTTTGAATCGGACTGTGGGGCCCGCGAAACGGCGATCCAATCACTGTCTCAGAATTGGACCAAACTTGGCATACAGGACCAGAAAAATGATACGGTCCTGTTGCGCAAGTTTCGTCTCGATCTGACGAGCGTGCACAAAGTAATTGAAAAGTTTGTACAGAGGCCGATACGGGAAATTTCGACGGATACGTATCAATTCGGCGCGCACACACAACGCGACCATTTGAATTCCGTCAAAGCCCACCGTTCCACGAAGCCGTTACGCACCTTTCAATGTTTTTCGTTCGCGACCACGTCGTCCGGAATGGCGGGACGTCGTATCGAAGGTTTTCGTGATTTTCTAATATTTTGAAAACATATTTTTGCTAAACTTTAGAATCAAATAACTTTGAACCTACTCATGAAATCAGGATCCATAAGAAGGGTCTTCGAGTCCTATAGGTTGTCTTAGTCCTGTTAATAGATTTTTAAATCGCTCGATGGTTCGACCGAAATCGGTCTTCCAATGTAGGTGCCTTCCTGTTTTCGACAGTGATTCGCCATTTGGCGTCGATTTCTTGGCCGATCTAGCGCGTCTATATACAAATAATTAAAAGGATGTAAAGACATACATGTTTGACTTCGTACCAGAGCAATCGGGACGACGTTTCGTCGACCGAGAGGAGAATTTCCGTCACAAACTGGGTGTTTGGGGGTCGGCTGCTGATGTTCCTCTTCTGTCTGCCGCGCGGGCGCACCCTCCGGCTCTCGGCCGCGTGCGACGGTGGCGCCGGCGCCGGGTGGCCGCCAGGACCAGGGGACAGCGTGGTGTTTAGGGTTTTTTTGAAACTCTTCTCGATCCTATATAAACACTGTGTGTCGAAACAGTCGGGGGGTGGGTTTTTTTCCGCTCGGCTGGGTTTTAGTATACCCGGGCTCGGGCTTGGAATAGTGTTCCTAAGGAACAGTACAAGGG